>JAWQEG010005332.1:0-60000 GCA_033782935.1 Petrolisthes cinctipes
ACCCACAACAACAACCACTACCACCACCATCACAACAACAACACAACCACCATCATCACAACAACCACCACTACTACCACGACCATCACAACAACACTACCACCACCACAACAACACTACCACCACAACAACAGCTACACCCACCACCACAACAACAACCACTACCACCAACACTACCACCACCACAACAACCATCACCACACACACACTACCACAACACCACCACCACCACCACCATCACACACACACACACACTATGACATCACCTCACTCCTAAAACCAGAAATGGAGGCACTTTATTATTTTTTTGTTACGTTCTAAGGCCAACCACCTCCTCCACATTCAAAGCCTAGTAACGCACACAACACTTTATAATAATAATAATAATAAGCTTCCAATCCAACCTGCTCTATTTATATAAAGTAAACTAAAGGAGTGGAGGGAGGGGTGCTTGAGATTAATCAATTAAAGGGTATTATTATTATTATTATTATTGCTGCTGCTGTTGTTATTATTATTGTTATTATTTTTATTATTGTTGTCTTTTACAATTGTTTCTTTCGATTTTTATTATTAAGATTGTTCCTTTCGATTTTTATTATTGATTATTATTACGATTGTCTCTTTCGATTTTTATTATTACAATTGTCTCTTTCAATTATTATCATTACTACTTCTTTTCTTCCTTTGAATATTACTCTATAATCGCCAATTATCATATTTACAGTACATATATTTTACCATTAACCCGTCATAACCAAATCTAATACATACAGTAGGCCTAAATATATATATACATAACTCATCTCACCCCCCAACCCCCCATTTCCTTCATTGATGAGATAGTATACTTTTGGTACATTGGAGAAAACTTGATTCCTCCAAAGTATGCCAGGAAACAGCACTCAAGTAACAACAAATAATGGCTTCCTGTTGCATGGAATAGTTTGGAGGAATCAGCTGCTCCAGATTTACCAACACAGTACTCAATCCTCATACCTCCCCCCCCCCCCTTAAGGACCCTGTGATCGTGTATGAGAACTGAAGGCTTCTAATTCCTACTGACCATAACACGAAACAAGCTCCTTCCATATAAATAGGTGTGTGTGTTTCGTGGCAATATTTGAAGGACTCATTTATCTCCAATTTTCTTACTTCAACACAGGGTCCCTTGAGGGTGTAATTCACTTTTGGTACATTGGAGTGCCTTGATTCCTCTAAAGTATGCCAGGAAACAGGACCAGATGAACAAAAGTAATGGAGTTCTGTTGCTTGGAATAGTTTGGAGGATTCAGTTGCTCCAGATTTACCAACACTGTACTTCCCCCTTAATACTGATGTAGGACACGATATCTGGAAGTATTTATAGGGAGAGATAGACTTGTGTTTTCTGAAATAGTTTGGAGGAACCGGTGGCACTCTAATTCACACAGAACAGACTGATTAATGACTCATAGGTGGGCTCCTGAATCCTCCAAAATATGGCACCAACACACACGTATCTGCTAATTTACTACAAGCAACAACAACAGATCATCAAAACAATACACACACTACTTCTAATTTACTACAAGCAACAACTAATCATTCAAAACAATACACACACACGCACACATCATTTAATTTACTACAAGCAACAACTAATCATTCAAAACAATACACACACACGCACACATCATTTAATTTACTACAAGCAAAAACACATCATCAAAACAATAATATCATGAGATAACATAAAAAAAATTATTAGTCAACAATTTGTTTGAGTTATCCATATATATGTGTATTAGAAACTTATGTCCCTTACTGTACCTCCTCATCAGGCTGGCTTCCCCCTCCTCCCTCCCTTCCCTACCCTACCCTACCTACATGCTGGGAGTAAACAATCACCACACATCGCTTTCCTTTCACACACACACACACACACCCACACACATAGATTCGAACCTCAAGCCACCACCACACACACACAGATTCGAATTTAAAGCCACCACCACACACACACAGATTCGAACCTCAAGCCACCACACACACACACACACACACAGATTCGAACCTCAAGCCGCCGCCACCACCACACACACACACACACACACACACATAGATTCGAATTTAAAGCCATCCAGCACACACACACAGATTCAAACCTAAAGCCACCACGACCACACACACACACACACACACAGATTCGAACCTCAAGCCCCCCCCCCCCAACACATACACACACAGATTCAAACCTAGAGCCCCCCCTACACACACACACACACACATCTTGTACAGTCACTCTATATAGACACACAACAGAGGCATTGTACAGCCACAATCCAATATCTAGCAACACTTTCCTTCCATCGTAGCAGGAAAATATCTTGGTAATAAAGAACAACTCATCTATGTATGATTTTGCAGCACCTCATAATAATAATAATAATAATAATATCTAGCAACACTTTCCTTCCATCGTAGCAGGAAAATATCTTGGTAATAAAGAACACATCTATGTTTGATTTTGCAGCACCTCATAATAATAATAATAATAATAATAATATCTAGCAACACTTTCCTTCCATCGTAGCAGGAAAATATCTTGGTAATAAAGAACAACACATCTATGTATAATTTTGCAGCACCTAATAATAATAACTGATGGGGTTAACTGAGTTGACATAAGATTAAGGTGTTGTTGTATGATTATATTTTGATAATGATAAAGAGATTGTAGTAAATATCTTGGTAATAATGAACAATAACACATGCATGAATCATTTTGCAGCACCCCATAACAACAATAATAACTGAGGGAGTTGGTTGGAGTTGACATAAGATTAATTAAGGTGTTGTTGTATGATTATATTTTTAGATACCGGTATGAGTGATTTATTTGTTGGACCATGGAAGGAAGGAAGAAAGGCAGGTGTTGTTGGATATTTGATTGTGGCTCCGTGTGTTTACTACTAGGCTACCCGCATCCTCCTCGTTGTGTTGTGACTTGTGTTGTAAGATTATATTTAGATATGATGGTGGTGATTTGTTTGTTGCATGGATTATGAAGGAAGAAAAGTGTTGCTGGATAATTATTTGGTTGTGGTTGTAGCCTACTTACTGTTACCACGCCATCAACACAAACACCATCACTAATGTTCTTGTTGCATACTTCACTCTCTCGGCTCACTTTCATTCGCCCGATGTAGAACTTTTGCGCGCGCGCGCGCGCGCGCGCGCGAGAGAGAGAGAGAGAGAGCAAATACAAACGTACGAAGGAAAGAGGGAAAGGAGGAGCAAGCACCAAGGAGAGAAAAGAGGAGCAAGCACCAAAGAGAGAAAGGAGGGGCAAGCACCAAGGAGAGAAAGGAGGGGCAAGCACCAAGGAGAGAAAGGAAGAGCAAGCACCAAGAGAGAGAGAGAGAGAGAGAGAGAGAGAGAGAGAGAGAGAGAGGAAAACAAACACGCGAAAGAAAAAGAAGAAATAGAAGGAGACAGCGAGGGGTAACAGCAAGCACGAAGGAAAGGGGGAAAGGAGGGTCAGCAAGAAAGAGAGAAAGGAGGGAGAAGGTGAAGAGAAGAAGAAAGGAGAGCCAAAATACAAATAATATTACACACATTTTGAAAGGAGGCATTGTACGAATTGGATAGGAAAAGGACAAAACAAGTCTTCCGTCACATTAGTCAAACCACAACAACTTTTGGGTCAATAATTAATTAATAGGTCCATGGTCTACTGATTCTTCCAAACTATGCCAGGAAATAGACGACTTAATTAAGTGGAAATTATTCTCTTGTTGGTGAATTGGAAGGTCTGTGATTCTTCCAAACTATGCCAGGAAACAGGTGACTCTAATGTTACCTAATTCTCACACAGGCTATATGGAAAGAGAGGTCATTTATTATTGTTAAAGTAGTGCAATGCAATGTTCTACCAAGTGACTCGTTGATTAGCAAAACAACAAAACCTAATAATGATGTATTGCTGTTAAGTAGTCTTTCATTTTAAAACAACAAAACCTAATAATAATGTTGTATTACTGTTACGTAGTCTTACATTACAAAACAACAAACTTAATAATAATAATAATGATGTATTGCTGTTAAGTTGTCTTACATTTCAAAACAAACCTAATAATAATAATGTTGTATTGCTGTTACGTTGTCTTACATTACAAAACAACAAAACCTAATAATAATGTTGTATTGCTTTTACGTAGTCTTACATTACAAAACAACAAACGTAATAATAATGTTGTATTGCTGTTACGTAGTCTTACATTACAAAATAACAAACGTAATAATAATGTTGTATTGCTGTTACGTAGTCTTACATTTCAAAACAACAAACCTAATAATAATAATGATGTATTGTTCCAGTCTTACATTTTCTATACAGCTGTGAGTACCAATTCTTGTGGCAAATAGTACAACAATAACAAAACAGTTTCCTCTTAATTACTAATGTTGGAACAAACCCCTAACAATACTACTACTACTACTACTACTACTACCACTACTACTACCACCACTACTACTACTACAACCATTACTACTACTACCACTTCTACTATTACTACACGAGACCCTACAGGAAGGAAAGTGGAGTGGGTGTGGCTAAAGTGGTGAGCCTAACTCTGCCCTCTACAAATGACGTCATGCACATGTTTATATCAGTGTTATTTTCCCTCTACCAATGACGTCAGACCTTTGTTTACATAATTATTAGTGTTATTTTTGTTACAATTTTTTCCATCTGTATATTCTATGTGAGTGCAGTAGGCCTAACGTATTGTGTTATGTGTTGAGAACGATAATTTATTTCATTTTAATTAAAGTAGCCTATGTATCAAGGAGAGAGAGAGAGAGATGAAATGTAGAGACAGAGTAAGATAGGTAAAAACAGAGAGAGAGAGAGAGAGAGAGAGAGAGAGAGTCCACAAATAGCACCACCACCCGCAGTCCGCTAGCACATCAGACACACACCACTAGTAACACACACAAACAAACACACACACACACAAACAAACATATAATACACACACACAAATACACGATTATTATTATTATTCGTTAAAATTACAAGAATATATTAATTACGGTACTTCATGCTACTTCCCCATCTTATAAATGGTTGAAATATAACATCAACCATACAATACCTATAAAAATAAATAGCTAAGGTTAGGTTATTGTTATTATTATTATTATTCTGATTATTCGAGTTGTTACTATTTTTATTAATATTACTATTTTTATTATTGGTACTATTATTATCATTATCATTTAACAGATCCCCAAATCGTACTGGCTTAAATAAACAAGAGGTGTCAGTCTGTTTCTTGGCACAGCTTGGAGGACTTATTAGTAGCCATTCAATCCACCCACAACAGATTACTATAATTTGGAGGGTAGGCTTAGTAGTGCTGGTTAATCTGGAGCAACTTATTCCTCCAAAGTATTCCAAGCAACAGGCCACTATTGATTTCTCTAAGTTAGATATAGGCTAGTCCTGTTTCCTGGTATGTTTTTTGGGGGAATCAAAGCGCTCAAATGTACCCAAAGTGTATTATCCTACTCCTTTAATTATTGTAACTGGGTTCAGAAACTGGCTATACCTGGCACCTACCATAATATTTACTCGCTGACTACTATTTGTGAGTTGGTAACACTGCAACATGAAGGAGATGCCAGGGGTATGATGATGATGACGTGATTTACCATATGACCTGAAGGGACCCTGTGATGTATTGTATAGTCAGAAAATTGGATATAAACGAGTCCTTCAAATTGCCTTGTTTCGTGGCATGGTCTGGAGGAATCAGAAGCCTCCAATTTTCATACACTTACATTATCACAGGGTCCTTAAGGGGTTGGTAAATCTGGAGTAAATGATTCCTCCAAACTATTCCAAGCAACAAAGCACCATTATTGTTTTCATCTGGTGTTGATTCCTCCAAAGTACGATATGTCAAGAAAAATCTCCAATGAATAAATATAATGGTATCTCCTGTTGCTTGGAATACTATGGAGGAATTAGTTGCTCCAGATTTACCACCAAAACAACACAGTACTACAAATACAGTACAGTATATATATAAATACTCCCTTAGTGATAAAATACTGTCTTATAATGACTTTATTGGACTGCACATACACACATACATACATACATACATTATACACACTGGCCAGACAAGGTGCCGTATGCAAGAACATTCAAAGTGTTGACGATGGCTTGGTACCGGTACGATGACTCCATAGACACACAACAGAGCCTTCGTACCGGTACCACAGCATTGTCAACACCACAAATGTTCTTGCATATGGCCCTAGGTGTGACATACAGCAATGAATTGTTATCCACTGTTGTTATGGATGTGTATTATACTGTTTGTAATGAATTGGTGTAATGTAATCCCTTATTATCCATCACTGTTATGGTTGTGTATTATAATGTTTGTAATGAATTGGTGTACTGTAATCTCTCATTATACACCACTGTTGTTATGGTTCTGAAGCATATTGTTTGTAATGAATTGGTGTAATGTAATCCCTCATCAACCATCACTGTTATTATGGTTGTGTATTATACTGTTTGTAAAGAATTGGTGTACTGTAATCCCTCATTATCCATCACTGTTGTTATGGATATGTATTAGCCTATATTGTTTGTAATGAATTGGTGTAATGTAATCCCTTATCAACCATCACTGTTATTATGGTTGTGTATTGTACTGTTTGTAATGAATTGGTGTAATGTAATTCCTAATTATACACCACTGGGTTTATGGGTGTGTAGTGTACAAAGTGTTATTACAAATAGTACAATACAACACACCCATAACAACAGTGCAAAATAAGGTATTACTGTATATGGGTGTGGACTGTACAATGAGGGTTTACTGCACACACTTTCATTACAAACAAACACTGCAATACAACACATCCATAACACAAACCAGTACAAATCAAGGCATTACTGTTTACAATACAAATTTATTCACATATGTCATTACAGTATTATTTAACCTTTTTATTCTAATGGCAACAATAGTATATTAATCTTGAGAAAATATTAGTGTATGGAAGATGTTAGATATTTAATTAAAGGAGAAACTCTTGATGATGGTAAACTTAGGGAGGGCTGGTAAATCCTCCATACTATGTCACAAAACAGATAGGCCATTAGTAACTTAGAGGTGATTGGATTCCTGGGATAGTTTGGAGGAATCACTGGCCCATTAATTTAATAAGGGGATGATCTGTCCTGGGTGAATAGGAGGGTAAATGCTTCCTCCAAACTCTGCCACAAATCCAGCAACCACAAAATTATGCTATTAGATTTCTGTTTTGTTGCAGTGTGTGTTTGGAGGGTTTCAGACACTCCGAGACACCGACAACAAATGACTCCCTAAACTTAGGGGTGACGCGATATCACAGCGTGTTTCTTTGGCCATATGCAAGAACATTCATGGTGTTGACGATGGTGTGGTACCGATACGATGACTCCATAGACACACACTACATAGCCATTGTCGACACCACGGATCTTCTTGCCTACAAATAGCTACGATGAACTACAGACACGCACCACAGGGCCATCGTACCGGTACCACACTATCGTCAACACCACGGATCTTCTTGCATATGGCATTTTAGGTATAGTATGTATGCTAATGAAGAACAGAAGCCTGGGATATCATCTGATGGCCTTCAAAGAGGGATCAACAAGTATAAAGGTCACCAAATATTTTCCCAATTTCTCATTACCCACCATTTTACACCCAGTCCCTAATTGAAGATCACCAAACATTTTCCCAAGTTTTCGTTATTCATCACCCACCATTATACACCCAGTCCCAAAATAAAGATCACCAAATATTTTCCCAAGATTTGGTTATTCACAAAGGGGGTCTACAGTACATTGTTGCCGTTGGAAGTAAATCTGGAGCAACCAATTCCTCCAAACTAGGTTACTCCAGGCAACAGAACACCATTTTTTTGTTCATATGGTTCTGTTTCCTGACATAGGCTAGTTTGGAGGATTCAAGGAGCTCAAATGTACAAAATGTATACTGTACTAGGCTATCCCCTTAACTCATGGGTAAATATTATAGGTATGGGTAATTATGAATCAATACTCTGTGTAACCATACGGCCTCGGGTTAATTCTTATGGGTAACTTTATGGTAAATACAAACTGCTTCTAAGGTACTATTGGCCACAAGAATTCATACACAAGCTGTTGTTTTCAAGGGTTTACAAGGCATAGAAAGTGTAAGACTATGTAACTGCAATACAACATTATTATTAGGCTTATTGTTTTGTAATCACAGAGTTACTTGGTAGACCATTCATTGCAGTACTTCCAGAATAATGAATGACCTCTCTTTCCATATAGGCCAAGCCTGTGTAAGAATTGCTGTGGCCAACCATACATATAATTGAGGTAAATAGGGGCGACACAACCTTATAAATACGGTTGGCCCTTGATATATCATGAAAAATTGTTGTACTATCCTTTCAACACAGGCTCAGTAAATCACTTATTAGTGTGTATGGTAATGAATAACACAAGCCTGGGAAATTATTTGGTGGTCATCAATGAGTGGCTGAGTGTAAAATGAAGTGGTGGACACAAGTATTTATTCATTGTATATATATATATCTAGGGTTTACAGTACAGTAACATAACTAAACATAAATATACTGTACCACAACTAAAATATTCTCAATGCTATTTATAAGTTTTGCCACTACTAAATTATTCCCAACTTGTATAATTATAACATCTACCTAGACTAATTGTGGTACTCCTTAATAATTTTTCTAAGAATTTCCATGTTAACATAATTCTAAGTACAGTATATACACGGAATTTCCAGTCTAAGATTAAAAAATTTATTTATATATATCGGTATTATAGAACTAGGCCTATTCCCAACTGTAATATTTTTCTACTTTGACTAACCGAGATATTAATGATCTTCCTAATATCTTTCACTCTGACATACATACACACACACTGCACAACAATGGGCCGTATGCAAGAACACTCATGGCGTTGACAGTGGCGTGGTACCGATACGACGACTCCATAGACAATCAACAGTCATCGCACCGGTACCACACCACAAAATAATATTCCTGCACACGGCCCAATGACTCACAATATGAAAATAACAGAAATTCACAACAACAACCTTCACTTCACTATGCCCAAATAATTAGACAAAATGTAATACAGTACTGAGAAACCTATACATACACTTCAAAATATTAATTAAGATATTGTACTACAAACTTCACTTCACCTTGTCACAGTAATTAGACAGAATATAATACAGTACAGTACTGAGAAAGCTGTGTACACTTCAAATTTATAGATACTGTACTACAATCTGTACCGTACTTCACTAAACCCCAAAAATAAAACAAATTCATAATACTGTACTAAGAAAGCTGTACACTTCAAAATATTAATTATGTAATACTGTATTGCAAACTGCACTTCACTATGGCCCCCCCCAAAAAAAAAAATACAGAATGTAATGAGAAAGCCGTAGACTTCAAAATATCAATGTCTTTATTATGACATGTATTTTGATGGTCTCTGAGTCAGTTTGGAATCAGATACAGTACACAAAAAAAAAAAAAAAAAAATCCGATTACGAAACCATAACATTACTTGTATTAGCCTAGTGTCAAAATTCCATGCTAATAATTTCAAGGGGGTAGTACAAGAAGCCTACTGTGTTGGTGGTAAATCTGGAGCAACTAATTCCTCCAAACTATTCCACACAAAACAGGCCACAGGTATTTTTGTTCATCGGGTCCTGTTTCCTTGTATATTTTGGCGGAATTCTTTGACTATGAACTTCACTAGACGACAGCCAGATATTACAGCAGAAGGTAATACCAAAACAACTACAGTATATATATATACACTTTAAGAGGAGATCCTTTTGTTGGTGAAGTATATAATTATAAGATCTCTGACTCCTCCAAACTAGGACACATAACAAATCCCCTATTGGTACGGTACCACTGAGGTCATCTGTTTTCTGGCATGGTTAGGAGGAATCAATAACCCTCCAATTCACCATCAACAGAATTTCACCTTAAATGATTAGTGCTGGCATTATTAAACAAATATATACATCTAGATTTCAAGTCACTGCGGCCCCTAGTTATCCCAGCCCTCAGTCACTGCGGCCCCTAGTTATTTCGGCCCTCAGTCACTGCGGCCCCTAGTTATTTCGGCCCTCAGTCACTGTGGCCCCTAATTATTCCGGCCCTCAGTCACTGCGGCCCCTAGTTATCCCGGCCCTCAGTCACTGCGGCCCCTAGTTATTTCGGCCCTCAGTCACTGTGGCCCCTAGTTATTTCGGCCCTCAGTCACTGTGGCCCCTAGTTATTTCGGCCATCAGTCACTGTGGCCCCTAGTTATTTCGGCCATCAGTCACTGAGGCCCCTAGTTATTTCGGCCATCAGTCACTGAGGCCCCTAGTTATTTCGGCCCCTTACCCTAGTCACTCCGGCCTTATTTCTAGGGAAAGTTCTCTTTATCGCTCAGTTTCTATTATTTTGCGATAACAAATTTAGCGACGGAGAGCATTTTACCACACAAAGAAGTTTAATAATACATGCCAGCATTAGTGTCATGTGTTTATGTGACCTCGGAGAATATTATAATATATGGAATAATTATGACACACCCACACCTAAACAAACCCTCAACCCACCCAAAATAAATCAAATTACAAGTACCAAACAAATATTTGTTCTACTTATATGTAAACTTTCACGAATATCTAAAAAAAAAAAAAAAAAAAAAAAAAATCTAATTATGAATACCAAACTATTCTCAAAGGTATATATATTTTTTTTCTACCTTAACTGGATTATTACTATCTTGTAATATTTTCCGGTAACTTTCACGAATATCTCAATAAACAAAAGCAAACAAAAATAAATAAAAATATAAAAAATTCCAATTATAAATACCAAACTATTTATCAAAGTTATATAGCCTACAGGTTTCTCTTTAAATGGATTATATATAACTCGCATTTATATATATACTGTATATTTTTTCATTAACTTTTGAGAATGATGTATATAAATAATGTGAAGTGTACTGTATATATGTATAATTGGAAATCCCGAACTATTTATAATATTATGATCACTGGCTATACGGCTACGCCCAGATTATTATTATTATTATTATTATTACAACAGAAGGTGATATCGAGGTTGTCCCACACTTTATGTATTAATATTAGGTGTTTTAACTGACCTCTGGGTGTGTTTGGAATAATAGAGAAGAGTGCGGGAGGGAGAAGAAGTGTTTGACCCTATTTAGAGACACCCAGAGGAGAGAAAAATGACTTTAAATGAGTAACTGGCGCCCTCTTTAAACCCTCATTTCTACACTCACAGGCACTCATTTCACACTCATCTCACACCTCACAGGCTTGAAAATATGTCCATCACTCGTGTGGAGACGTGTACATACGAGTAACGAGTGCCTGGAGTGTACAAACGAGTTAATAATATGAAGGTGTAAGGGCAATGGGTGGCAGCCATCTTGGAATCAACCCAGTGCCCCCCCTGGCCCCATTCATTTCATTTACCATTTTCCCGGGGATTTAGACATTATATACCCCCTAACCCCACTAGATATGAACATGTGTACACGTATACATGTACGTATGTGTGTATAAATTATATACATACCGCATGTAGTGCTGTAAGACCATCAACATTAGCTGTATCAATGTCTGCCCCTCTCTCCAGAAGGCGAAGTACTTCTTGTTTGTCCCCTGCAGCACACGCCGCTAAAAAGATGCAACCATCGCTAAAATTCACACGTCTGGATCTGCTGTTGTTATTGTCTATCAACTCCTGTTTATTGGTCTCACTTTCCTGCCAACGCCTTAACTGCTCGGCCCTTTTAAACGGGGCCGAGTTTGAGCGGTTATCATTGGCCATAGCGGCCCCCCTATAATATCATACACACACCACTGGACGACAACTCTCTCCCTCTTACTGACTCACTCAACACTCCTCCATTACCAGTGTTGCCACATAAAACTACTATTTCCACAACTTCAATATCACAATTTCCCTTTTTTTTTACCTCAGCAGAAATTCCCTGTTTTACTCTTGAAGAATAATTGTTGTATATTTACCATCTATAGGCCTACCTCAGCAGAAATTCCCTTTTTATTTTTATTGTATATTTACCATCTATAGGCCTACCTCAGAAATTTCCTGTTTTACTCTTGAAGAATTGTTGTATTTTTATCATCTATAGAAATTCCCTGTTTATTTTTATTGTATATTTACCATCTGTAGGCCAACCTCAAAAATTTCCTGTTTACTCTTGAAGAACTGTTGTATATATTTATCATCTATAGAAATTCCCTGTTTACTCTTGAATATTTACCATCTGTAGGCCTACCTTAGAAATTCCCTGTTTTACTCTTGAAGATTGTTGTATATTTACCATCTATAGGCCTACCTCAGCAGAAATTCCCTGTTTATTTTTATTGAATATTTACCATCTATAGGCCTACCTCAGAAATTCCCTGTTTACTCTTGAAGAATTGTTGTATATTTACCATCTATAGGCCTACCTCAAAAATTCCCTGTTTACTCATAAAGATAATTGCACATTTACCATCTTCTTAAATATTCCGTCTGGTAGATATTTTCCCATTTACTCTTAAACAATCTTAATATAATATCCCCATTGTTACCTCTCATTTCCCATGTCTAGGGAAAATTCCCCATACTTGGCATCACTACTGGTTAGTGTTGCCATATTACCAACGCCTTCAATAGCCAAAAATACATGTAGCCAATACTTATATAGCCCAATTTGACATAATATAGCCCAATTGTAATGTAATAATGTATAGACTGATGGTGAAGTTGTATAATATAGCCCAATTGTAATGTAATATATAGACCAATTGTAATGTAATGTATAGACTGATGGTGAAGTGATATAATATAGCCCAATTGTAATGTGATGTTTTGACCAATGGTGAAGTGATATAATTATAGCACAATTGTAATGTGACAGCATTCGACCTGCACTAACCTCTTGCCTCTGCCGCCAACACGCCCACTGCTCTACCAAGGCACAACACACCACGAGCCCTCCTGCAGCAGCTCTCTCCACCCGGCCACGGCAGACAAGTCTCACTCTCTAAAAGGTGCTTGCCCTCTACAACCACAACTCTCGCCTACCTTGCTACTGAGTCCAGGAATTACTAGTGTGAGAACCAACCTTTGTAGCTATACTAATAAATTGTTACCGTGTACAAACGAGTCTAGCTGTTCACCCTGAAACAGTAAGGCAGCCCTTCTGTTTCTACCAGGGTGAACAGACTCCATGGTACAGTTTATTGGTAATACAAGGAATTGCAGTATATGTAGGCATAGGGAAGGCCAGCCTGTCTTGTAGCATCGTGAAGAGTCGGTAGTTGCAGTAGAGTCTGTAGATGTGTAGAGCAGGAACACCATTTGTGATCAAAGCGGGAACACGTGAGTATGCAGGACATTGCAGGTGTATGACGACGCGAGAGCAGGGCTGGTCCTTCTTGTACTGTAGCTCGCAGGATAGTCTCCCGTCTGGGCGTAGTGCGGCCCTTTTATTCAGGTGTCTATGAGCCCTGGATGTAGCGTCATCATGTGACCCAGCGTGTCCAAAGGTGTGCTGCACCCAGATGAATCATACCTGGGACAAGGAAAGGAGGCTGGCGCCGGAGTCCCAAGAGGGGATTAAGCTGCAACAGGGGAAGGAATTAGCGTATCCGGCAGACTGTGGAATGGCTGAGGCCGGGGAGTGCACAAAGGAATAAGGAATGGTGCACAAGCACATGGCGCCACTACAACCCCAATAGTGACACAACACCCTGTTGTTACAATGTTTTGACCAATGGTGAAGTGATATAACATAGCCCAATTGTAATGTGATATGTTTTGACCAATGGTGATGTAATTATTATATAGACCAATTGTAATGTGATATGTTTTGACCAATGGTGACGTGATATAACATAGCCCAATTGTATTGTAATGTATAGACTGATGGTGATCAAGTGACATATAACATAGCCCAATTGTAATGTAATGGTAACGTAGTGTAATGGTAACGTAGTGTATAGGCCTAGCGCCCAATTGTAATTACGGTAATGTAATGTATAGACCAATGATAACGAGACATAACATTGTCCAATTGTAACATAATGCACAGACCAATTAATGGTGACGTATGTGATATAACATAGCCCAATCGTAACGTAACATAACATATAGCAATATATATCACTTTCTTGATCCTCTTCCATTCACTCTTACAGGTATAGCCCAATGATAACGTAACATAACATAGGCCAATGGTAACGTAACATAACATAGCCCAATGGTAACGTAACATAACGTAGCCCAATGGTAACGTAACATAACACTACAGCCAGTCAGTGTTGCAGGTCTGCTTGACGATATTTCCCCAACTTCAACATTAGGATTTCCCTTTTTACCTCAATAATTCCCTGTTTACTCTTGAACATTATTGACGGTCTTGTTGGTGCTTCGTCCTGTTTGCTCTTGAACTTCTTTATATAATTTCCCTGTGTAGACTTCAAAATTCCCTAAATAAAGAGAAATTTCCCTGCACCTGGCAACACTGACTGACTGGCTAGCTAGCCCTCCACTGTTACCATATCACTAGCGCCATCACACGCCCAACAATATGTAGCCAACATTTATATAGCCCAATTTTAATTGACATAATATAGCCCAATGCGAACGTAATGTGGAGTCTGTAGCCTAACAGCCTGTAGGGTTCCACTACTTTCCTCAGGATACTTAAACTCTCTGGTTACACAGTACATAGGTTTATTGCAGAAACAGGTTGTAGTACAGTAAGGTAGTACAGGTAATACAGTACTCCAGGACCAGGCCAGACTAAGTAGAGAGTGAACACATGGTAGCGGGCAGCTCACATATGGGAGAGCATGCACTGCCATACAGCAGCGGCTGTCTGTACAGGGGAGTGCTTATAGAAGGCTGTGTGGGTGTACAGGAACGGCGAGAGACGGTGGCTCCTGTGCTAACAAGGTCCGGACTCCGGAGCTAGAGTGAGGCGGGGTTCCCACAAACCCGTCACCGTCACCGTCAATGGCTGTAATGGGAACCATCGCCAAGTCTGGCGGGCTATGTGCCTGCTGGGCCAAAATCATGGTGGTTGGAAGGAGAATAACGCTTGAGTTATAACGATAAAACCAACCATGGGATAATCTTTGAAATAGTCTCATTCTCTATCCCAGCTCATTTTACGTTTTTAGAATTTCTTTACTTGATCTGACCTAACCTAACCTGGACCTAATCTAACCAAATCAATTATAGCGCTGGCATATACCCATATAAAGGATCCCATAGGGCCTTCCTGCTCCAGTTAGCCTTGTTCCAACACACTCGCGACCTATGATAATTTATTTGCTCAATCTTTCAGTGACCACATAGTAATGTGAACACTGGAGGCTGTGAAAGCTGACCATAAAATTATCAATCTATAGGCTATTTTATTACCCTTCGTCGGAGCTGAAAGGAAACTACTATGACAATTTTTGTCAAAATATTGACAAAAATTGTCATCGTCACAGATTAATAAGTAAATCACAATGACAAACATTTAGGGTCGAGTCTATAGAAAATTATGGTCAACTGTGGTTGTGTGTCATGTTCTAGGAACATGTTACGTGCTCAGACATTTTTGCACTTGAGATATTATACATTACATAAAGTAACTATAAGTAACTTTATTATGCAGAACATGTAATAATAATAACTTTACGATGTGTTTGTTTTCACTGGTCGATGTTGAACATTCATAAAGACGGACAACATGTGAGGTTAACTGCTGCCTTACTACCTGACCAATATGTGACTTGCCGTAAGAATGCCTAGTACTGAAAACACAATGACAAAGGATTCTCACTTTCCACCACAATGTTGTGGTAAAAAAAAACCAGTCATGTTTGTGTTAGAGTAGTATTTATACCGTTAGTTTATATGTTGGTGTTAATTGTATTATTACTTTCACTACCCTCCCCCATCTACAATCTGCTTCCCTACACCACCATACCACTCCCATCACTCACCCTTCATCCTCTATCCCTCACTACCCTCCCCTAAACTCATACTGGCAAGGGTTTCGGATAAGAGTCGAAACTGGCGGTTCACACCTTGTGTGGTACACACATTTGACAATGCTGAGTTATGAACAAGGCAGTGGAGGAAACTGTACGTATAAATAGTACACTCATTTCACACACACTATGGATTAGTGATAGAGACATGTATAAATAAGGTGTGGCCATCTAGAGGGCCAGAGGAGAAGCAATCAACACAATTAAACTCCACTGTCTCATCTATAGTGAGACAATCTTGGGGCCTCGCAAGCTTCACACGCTACTTACCATTGACCAAGAACCATACAAGAACCAAGGATGATAGACTATCATCCTTGACAAGAACTACTGACCAAGGTAAATATAGCTTCCAAGGTACTGTAGTTTCAAGGTCACTTGGCCGCGCATCTAGAGTGACGTCACAATGAATCTGAGAAATTATTGGCCCAGATTGGGTAGGGTAATAGGGTTGGAGAGAAAGAAAACGGAGGTACCGAATCCTAAAGCACATTAGCACAACTCTGCAGGCACAGATATTATACTCTTCAACAACCAAGGAAACATCATACCAAGAAACAACCCAACAACGCTTCAACAACCAAGGAAACATCATACCAAGAAACAACCCAACAACCAAGGAAACAACATACCAACAATCACCTCTACAAGGCTTCACCTACCACTCAACAAGGTATTCCTCCCTAAGTGTTTCCCCAGTGCTTTTACATACCCTCCAGTGCTTGTTTTCCTCTAGAACTCTTCCCACCACGTGTTTTCCCCAAGTGTTTCCACGTTCCCTACTGAGCAGTCATCATAGTATGCTTACAATCAGTGGTTGTAATAATATACTTAATACTGTATATGAGAGGCACATCTTACATGTTTAGAGAGGATAACCTGATATTGGTAACTATTCCTGCAACACTGGACATTGGTCTGGGTTTATGATGACAGTTCCTTCCTCGTCTGTCTCATCAGTCAGTTCTTCAATATTCCAGTTCACTCTCTAGAGCTTCAGTCGGCCTAGTGAACAAAGTGAACTGAACACGTGCTTCGTCTGTGTGGCTGCCAGGCTGGTTTATGTCACTAATGGCAAGGGTATACTATGTATAGAGGGTGATAATTGTTCCAAATGTATATGTATTTGAAAAACGTATTTTAAAATATTAAGTACCATAGTAGAAATGTATTTAAATGCTGTATTTAGATATTGTAAACATTTTGTAACTGTAGGCCTAAATATAGTTTTTTAAATACAATTTGTATTTAAATACTTTTCAAATACAATGCTGCCCATCTCTGATTGTAATTATCTTGGTTAAAAAAACTGTAAATTTACAGAAGAACTGAATTCACTATATTGTATATATTAGTATCATTACCCACTATTTTGGACCATTCTAACACACTTTTCATCTCTCGGAGATGCTCCGTTTTACAAACATAATTTGGAAATTAGCCCGACCTTACCTGACCTGACTTAACCTAACCTAGACCACAGCAGACTACCGGGACCTAACCTGTACAAACTACCGGGATATAACCGGTGTAAACTATCATAAAGTGACTGGGGCAAATTTCCGGGACCTAGCCGGATGTGGTAACACTGCGCGATCCTAGCCAAAAACCCAGTTATTCTGTAATAATACCATAAAAACACATGTATGTATTCTGCAGCACCTCATAAAAACAATAACTATATGTAGCTTGAAATATATTGGAGGACTTACTACTACTGTATATATTCAGTTTTATTTGAGTCTATGATATCTTGGCCACCATTCAACAACGTATTCTTTCACTTAATTCGACCCGTTCTCTTTATAAATACTGACGTCACATGATCCGAAACAATAGTGCTCATGAATGTTATTATGAAGCTTATAGGGTTACATTATAATTCAGTGTTATGGGTGGTAATTCTGGAGCAGCTGTTGATTCCTCCAAACTATTCCAGGCAACATGATAACCATTATTTTATTTACTCATTGGTTCTGTTTCCTGCTGGTATACTTTGGAGGAAGCAAGACACTCCAATGTATCAAAATTAGGCTATATGACATTCAGTACTACTACTACTGCTACTACTACTAGCTCTTGTTGGTTATTCTTACTACTACTAGCTCGTGTTGGTTATTCCTACTACTACTAGCTCTTGTTGGTTATTCCTACTACTACTACTACTAGCTCTTGTTAGTCATTCCTACTACTACTACTACTAGCTCTTGTTAGTCATTCCTACTACTACTAGCTACTACTACTACTATAGCTCGTGTTGGTTATTCCTACTACTACTACTACTAGCTCTTGGTCATTCCCTACTACTACTACTACTAGCTCTTGGTCATTCCCTACTACTACTACTACTAGCTCGTGTTGGTCATTCCTACTACTACTACTAGCTGGTGTTGGTCATTCCTACTACTACTACTATATAGCTCTTATTGGTCATTCCTAGCTACTACTACTACTACTAGCTCTTGGTCATTCCCTACTACTACTAGCCTACCACTACTACTACTGGCTCTTGTTGGTCGTTCCTACTACTACTACTACCACTACCACTACTGGCTCTTGTTGGTCATTCCTATACTACTACTACTACTAGCTCGTGTTGGTTATTCCTACTACTACTACTAGCTCGTGTTGGTCACTCCTACTACTACTACTACTAGCTCTTGGTCATTCCCTACTACTACTACAGGCTCTTGTTGGTCATTCACTACCGTACTATAATAGCGACAAGATAAAATGTAATGTAGGATCTCTCTCTATAAATTATATACGGTAGTACTTTCTGGTGACAGGTTGATATTAAGGGGGAAATTTTGTGTTGATAATTCTGGAGCAACTGAATCCTCCAAACTATTCCAAGCAACAGAACACCATTATTTTTGCTCTTCAGGTCCTGTTTCCTGGCATACTTTGGAGGAATCAAGGAGGTCCAATTTAACAAAAGCGAATTACCCCCTTAATGTATATTGTATGTACTGTATGTATAGGGATATTATGCAACACTTAAAACAGATAGCATTATCGTACATATATATATAAGATAAATTTAGGTTCAATTTAGGTTAAATATATATATAATAATTTCTGATGGCAAGTTGATATCATATGTATACTGTA
The DNA here is from genome assembly GCA_033782935.1 of Petrolisthes cinctipes. Lineage (NCBI taxonomy): Eukaryota > Metazoa > Arthropoda > Malacostraca > Decapoda > Porcellanidae > Petrolisthes > Petrolisthes cinctipes. The sequence goes on from JAWQEG010005332.1 coordinate 19,329, forward strand.
TATTGTATGTAAGTAGAGGGATATTATGCAACACTTAAAGCTGATAGAAAATTATATAGGATATAGATAAAATAAATGCAGCCAACAACATTTGTATGTACTGTACTGTACTATTGGCCACAGGAATTGGTACACACACTGTTGTTTGTTTTCAAGGGTTTGCAACATTATTATTAGGTTTCTTGTTTTGTAATGTAAGACTATATAACTGTAATACATTATTATTAATTATTATTATTAGGTTTGTGTTTTTGCTAATCACAGAGTCCTGTACCTTGGTAAACACACACAAACGCACACACACAGACATAGTAGGCAAACAAACATACACACACACATATCTGCCCAGTGGGGCTGACTTTATTCTCTGTGAATATTAGTTATCCCCCACAGGGCTAGAATAAAGATTGTTGTAGGATTTGGTCACTTAATTTCTAATGGATTTTTCCACTGCTGTGTGGACCGCCAGCACATGAGGTGCATTTCCCTTTGTATGCAGCAGTGTAAACTCCCTCCCCCTTATGGTGCCTTCAGGGTTGGTCTCATGGAAGGTGCGGCCCCACTTGTAGCTCTTGTGGTAACGTGGACTTGGGCCCACAGCACTGGCTGTGGTATCAAAGACATTCTCCCCAATGAGGCCCCCAGACTCCCTGGTCCAGTAAGCTGTGGTCCCATTTCCCTAGGATGTGCTTAGGTAGCCCAGGCATATAGGGCCATACAGACATATAGAACCATACAGACTCCCTGGTCCAGTAAGCTTTGGTCCCATTTCCCTGGGATGTGCTTTGGTAGCCCAGGCATATAGGGCCATACAGACATATAGGGCCATACAGACTCCCTGGTCCAGTAAGCTCTGGTCCCATTTCCCTGGGATGTGCTTTGGTAGCCCAGGCATATAGTGCCAGCCCCTCCTTTATTTTAATTTGTTTTTTCACTGCGACCACAGTGTACCAGGGGTCTGTGGGGCAGGAGGCCATTCTGCCCTGGGAGAACATCAACAACAACACACACACATACATTCATTGCAGTACTTCCAGAATAATGAATTACCTCGCTTTTCAGTACAGTACTTCCATAATAATGAATGACCTTTCTTTCCATATAGCCTGTATAAGAATTCCTATGGCCAACCACTACTGTAATATTCCCTTACACACACAGACGTACACACTCACTTTTTCTCTCTTACACACACGCACACACAAACACACAACCTCTCCTTCACATTCTCTCTTCCCCCCCCCCTCTCTCTCTCACTGACACATATATAAACCTACACACACACACACACACACACTCTTTTTCTCTCTCTCCTACAAACACACACACACACACACACACACATATCCAAAAAATTTTTGTACTATATAGGTATACAAATTTAATTAATGTTTTAAGACTGAAAAGTTGTGTGCCAAAAACATTTTTATTATTCCATCAATAAACCTATGATACAGTATAACACAAGTACTGTTTGGGGCATTAGAGCATTTTGCCTTGGCAGCATTTTAAAAATATTTCCACAGAATAATGCAAGATCAGCAAACATGAGTGGTTGTTTGTTTTTGTTTTTTTTAAGGGGGAAGTACGGTTGGCCACAAGAATTCTTACACAGGCTATATGGAAAGAGAGGTCATTCATTATTGTGGAAGTACTGCAATGAATGGTCTACCAAGTGACTCACTGATTAGCAAAACAACAAACCTAATATTATTAATGTTGTATTGCCGTTACATACGTAGTCTTACATTTTCTATATGTTGCAAACCCTTGAAAACAAACAACAGCGTGTGTACCAATTCTTGTGGCCAACAGTACAGTGTTGTTGGTAGTGGTGGTAAATCTGGAGCAACTGTTATATTCCTCCAAGCTACAGTATTCCAAGCAACAACAACAACAGGACACCACCATTATTTGTGTCCATCTGGTTCTGTTGTCGTTCCCTGGCATATATATATACTTAGGAGGAATCAAGACACTCCAATGTACCAAAAAAGTATATTATAATTATATCCCCTTAGTGGTGCCTGTCTGTGTGTGTGTTGGTGTCATGAGAACTGTTGGAGGCTACAAACAACATCAAGAAACAAACAAGTCACCTCAGTAATTATTTAGGCTAAACATTCCCCGTCACAGTTTGGAGGAATCGGAGACTTTGCATTTGGGTTTTTTTATATCACCGGTATCTATACAATGTAATGTAGAGTTGTATAATAAATAAACTTAATTAGAAGTCCCTTTTTACCCCTGACATCATTTCATATAACAAGAGTATATGTCATTCACCATCTGATATTTTTTTTAATATATACTGTATACATCATTAAGGACCCTGTCTGTGTGATCGTGTATGTTAATTGGAAGCTTTTTCTGATTCCTTCTGACTATGCCATGAAACAAGCTCCTTCCATTTAGGTGGTGTTTCATGGCAATATTTGAAGGACTCATTTACCTTCAATTTTCTGACTACATCACTCAGGGTCCCTTAATTTAGAATTGGAAACAGTCGACATCCTGTTTTACGCACGATAATAATAATTGAGACTGAGTTTAAGAGGCACGATGATGCAGTACAGTGTTTTAGTGGTGGTAAATCTGGAGCAACTGCATATTCAATTCCTCCAAACTATTCCAAGCAACAACAACAACGACAACAACAACAACAGGCCACCACCATTATTTTAGTTAATCTGGTACTGTACTGTCTGTTGTTTGTTTCCTGGCATATATACTTTGGAGGATTCAAGGTGCTCCAATGTACCAAAAGTGTAGGATACGTATTACCCCCTTAAGGGACCCTGTGATGCAGTTAGAAAATTGGAGGTTAGCGAGTCCTTCAAATATTGCCACGAAACACCACCTATAGGGAAGGAGCTTGTTTCATGGCATAGTTAGGATGAATCAATGTCACAAATTTCTATACACAATCACAGGGTCCTTAATTAAGGGGGCAATTCACTTTGGTTACATTGGAGTGCCTTGATTCCTACAAAGTATGCCAGAAAACAGGACCAGTTGAACAAAAACAATGGTGTTCTGTTGCTTGGAATGGTTTGGAGGATTCAGTTGCTCCAGATTTACCAACATAAAATTTCCCCCTTAATTGTATAGTATATAGGGAACTAATTTTGTTATTAGCTGTCAATATAAACTTCTCATACTGTATATATTTATTTTATAGGATTGAGGGCCATAGTCAAGAACATTCGTGGTGCGTACGATGGCGTGGTACCGGTACGAAGACTACACAGACACACTACATGTACAGAGCTTTCGTACCGGTACCACACCATCGTTAAGGAGGTAATTCACTTTGGTTACATTGGAGTGCCTTGATTCCTCCAAAGTATGCCAGGAAACAGGACCACATGAACAAAAATAATGGTGTTCTGTTGCTTGGAATGGTTTGGAGGATTCAGTTGCTCCAGATTTACCAACACTGTACTTTCACTTCCTTCCTTCCTTCCTTCCTGTACTTCTTTAATTAGTTCACACCACCACTAATATCCTTGCATACGGAACTCTAGCTGAACCATTGAAAGAAATAAAAAAAAAGTGTTCTAACTGGAAACACAAACTAAAAGGATTCTGGTGAAATAAAATAAAAGAGAGTAACCAAGATTATTTTTTGGGCAAGAAAGACATAACAAATAAACAAAATTGGCAATAAGGCTAACTAAAAGGATTCTATTGAAATAAAATATAAGAGAACAACTAAGATTATTTTTTGGGCAAGAGACATAACAAAGAAGATTGGTACTAACTAATGACTAACTAACTCGAAGAATTATAGTGAAATATAATAAAAAGAGGAGTAACTAAGAATATTTTTTTTGGGCTGGAGACCCACACACTAAAAAAAAACAATATTCTCAAACACAAATGATCCGAGATTTAGCAAGAAGATAAAAGACCCAAAAATGAAGAAAAGGGACATGTTGTATACCAAAATAATAATAATAATAATAATAATAATAATAATAATACCACACTATATACACAAAAACAGAAACTTTCTTACATTATGATCCACTAAAAATAATAATAATAACCACACACTGTACTCAGACTAAAACATTGGGGCGTATGCAAGAACATTCTGTGGTGTTGACGATGGTGTGGTGCCAGTACGACGACTCCATAGACACACTACAGGACCCGTCGGACCAGTACCACACCAACGTCAATCTTTTATGTACTGTATGGATTTCAGTACAGTATTATATTTATCACAAAGGCCAAGGAAATAATGAGGGACACGGTATATTTTCGACAGGTTAAGGATATGAAGTACAGTAGACCCTTGATATATAATGAATAAATACTTGTATCCATCACTTATTACATTTTACACTCATTGAAGACCACTATATGTTTTCCCAGGCTTGTGTTATTCGTTACCCACCTGACACTTACTTCATTTTACACTTATTGAAGACCACCAAATGTTTTCCCAGGCTTGTGTTATTCATTTTACACTCATTGAAGACCACCAATTTTTTCTCAGGCTTCAGTTATTCATTACCATATAGACAAAGTAATTTACAGAGCCTGTGTTGAAAGGATATAATAATGTGCTAAATTTGTTCATCTTACATCGAGGGTCTACTACTGTACTAATAATTGGTTTTGTTGTACTGTTTTTTAAAGGAATAATTTTAGGCACCTGTGATAGTCAGCTAATTCAAAGTCACCGATTCCTCCGTACTGTGCCACGAAACCAACACCCAATTGGCTATACAGAGGCAACGTATGTGTTTCTTGGAGCAGTGTGGAAGAATCTGTAGCCTCCGACTCACCCACTAAACAATTCAACCTGTTAACGGGATATAAATAAATATTGTCGAAGCAAGTACACAGTGTTGTTGTTGTTGTTGTAGGTACTGTACTATATATTTGGAGCAACCCATGATTCCTCCAAACTATTCCAAGCAACAGAATACCATTATATCTATTCACTGGTTCTGTTTTCTGACATACTTTGGAGGAATGAAGGCACTCCAATGTACCAATTAAAAGTTTACTATACCCCTCAGTTAAGGGACCCTGTGATGTAGTCAGAAAATTGAAGGTAAACGAGTCATTCAAATATTGTTACAAAACACCACCTATATGGAATTGGCTTGTTTCATGACATACTCAGGAGAAATCAGAAGCCTACAATTCTCATACACGATCACAGGGTCCTTAAATATTTCACACTACATACTGTAATATCAATTAAAAGGCTCATGTTGCTGATCTTGTCAAATACTCTTCTATATTTTTATTATTATATAGATAAGTAAGTAAGTAAGTGTCTCAAGAAACATATAATAATAATAATAATAATAATGAATTGAATATGAAGGAGGACTGCATTAGGCCTGGATGACCCTGTAGAATGAGGAGGAGGAGGAGGAGGAGGTAGGAGGAGACAGATAGAGAGGAGGGACAGCAAGCACAAGGAAAAATACAAGGAAAGGAGGGACAGTTGAAGAATGGAAAGGGAGTGATGAGTGGCTTGGGTACGAAAGGGGCGCCAAAACCCTCATTATTTATCAAAGTCAGAACACATAAGTTTGATTCCAAAAACATTCCCACAAAATGTTAATACTGTACACATTACAGCTCAGGTCAGTTGGGCTGGCTGTAATGCTACTCGAAAATTCTCTCTCAATCTATCACGTTTATTCATTTTAATTAAAGGGATATTCTCTTGTTTGTTGGTGAAGTGGAGGGCTACCGATTCCTCCAAACAGTGCCCGGAAACATCACTGACCTTCGGGGAGTCTGTTTTTGTGCCACTGTTTGGAGGAATCGACTTGTCCTCTAAAGTACTGTACCGTCCGACACCTTCAAGAGATTATCCCCTAATAAAGAATCATCAGTCAAAAAGTGCACTAAGAAAACTTCACTATTATAATACAACCAAGCATGAGACAGCTAAACCCCCCCACCACCACCACCACCCTAGACATTATTACAGTAATGCCTTGTTTTGTATTGTTGTTATGGGTGTAAATTACTCCTATACCGTTATATATGAATCAGTGTACAGTAAACCCTCACTATCCACCACTGATATGGGTGTAAATTACTCGTATAACATTATCTATGAATCCATCACTATCTACTATCATCTACTATCCACCACTGTTGTTATGGGTGTGTATTATACTGTTTGTAATGAATCAGTGTACAGTAAACCCTTATTAACCATCATTGGGTTTATGGGTGTGTATTATGCTGTTTTCTATGTAATCGGTGTTTATGGGTGTTGTGTTTTATGCGGTTTTCTATGTAATCGGTGTTTATGGGTGTTGTGTTGTGTTGTGTAATGTATTGTACAGATTCATTACAAACAGTGCAATACAACACACCCATAACAACCATCGACATTAATAAATATCATCACATCTTCCTGCCAGCAATGTGTAAGTGAATGAATGTATGTATGATTTGGCTACAATTTATTACCTGGCTCAGACCCTCAATGTGACTTGTACTGACATTGCTAAAATAGGAAAAGAGGAGGAAGGAGAGAAAAGGTGATACAAGGAAGGCGAGAGGAGGTGATAAGGGAGAGAGGTGGTGATAAGAAGAGGGAGAGAGGAGATAAGAGGAAAGAGGTGATAAGAAGAGGGAGAGAGGAGATAATTAGAGGAAGGAGGAGATGAGAGGAAAGGAAGGAGAGAGGAGATGAGAGGAGGAAGAGAAAAGATGAGAGGAGGAAGAGACGAGGAGATGGAGAGAGAATGAGACTGAGGGAGTAGTCTCTGATTGGTGTAAGGGCCTTGGACAAGAACATTTGTGATGTATACAATGGTGTGGTACTGGTACAATGGCTCTGAAGTGTACACATGGAGTCGTCATATTGGTACCACGCCAATGTCAATACCAAAGCCGATATTCTTGCCTACGACCCCAAGAATTTAACCTGTATAAAAACCTGATCAACTAACTGGCAAAGAGAAGTGATAGAGGGTGATCTCTTTTAGAGTGTAATATAGTGTCCGTGGCAAATCTGGAGCAACTGATTTCTCTAAGCTATTTCAAGCAACAACAGGCCACCAATATTTTCGTTAAATTAGTCCTTGCTTCCTGACATACTTCGAAGGAATCAAGGTACTCCAATATACCAAATGTATACTATCCCCTTAAGGACAAACTGGGTGGAGGCTACTAATTCCTCTAACGTGTGCAGCAACACAGATTCCCTACTCATGTGCAGAGATGCTGTTTCCTGACATTATTTGAGGGAATCAGTAGCCCTCCAAGTTGCCAAAGAGAAATAAAACCAGCGAGATTGATTGATTGATTGATATTAGGCGCCACAACAACAAGGTCATATGGCGCCCGAGGAAGGTGATCAAGAGGTGGGACAGTAAATACAAAAGGTAACAGATGAAAAAAGGGGACAATTGGAGAAGTGAAAACCCCTTTTAGTCAGAACACATTAAGAAACTTAACAGCAACTGTAGCTAATGTGTGATATAAGAGGCACTGAAGGGACATTTTTTTCTATTTATTTTTTTTCTAGTGGTGAAATGCAGCTACTGTATTCCCCTTCAAGTAATAAATTTGACCTTAGATATACTTTTCCAGTGTTTATATGCTGTAGATATGTACGGTTGGCCACAGGAATTCTTACACTGAAAGTACTGCAATGAATGATCTACCAAGTGACTCAGTGATTTGCAAAACAACAAACCTAATTATGATATTGTATTGTAGTTACGTAGTCTTACATTTTATATATGTCGTAAACCCTTGAAAACAACAACAGCGTGTGTACCAATTCCTGTTGCCAATAGTTGTGTAAAATGTTGGTGTCAATTGTTTTGTATTGCATTAACATTCACTAAAACAGTCAATAAATGAAATGAAGGAGTCAGTACATTGTAGCCAGGTTAAAAAATAATATGGAGTAAAGTACAGTCTGGCACCAGTTATCTAAATATAAAATATTATCATTACATCTATATGGGCATAATTTCTGTTATGAACTTGTCCATGTATACATTTGGATAATGAATAAACCTATAAGCTTTAAGGATTTATATGGTCGCTTGTATGTTTACATGTGTGAACAGAATAGTATACATTTGGTTTCTCCATCAAATGTACAAGATCTATTTAGTCATGAGCAAATGAAATCAGATGCGACAAAACTACCAACCGTGTCACCCAACTCGAGGAACCTCAATAGACCAATGCATCTCAAATTCACAATCTTGTACAGTCAGCAAAAAATGTATTGGAACCAACCTTTACATTTAAATTCAATTTTTTTTAGCACTGAAGGGTGGGTATGCTTGATCTGTCCAAGAAGCTGATGGAGAATCCATCACCTGATGTACTATACAAGTAACAGCACACACCTGGAGTGCCAGTTGCTATCTGGCTGTCCTGGTGTGAGGGTGTCAGTATTGCCCTGTTTGATGACTCCCTTCCACTCTATACCTGACCAAATATCCACCCTGTAAACCTTCAATCCCTGCACTAGGATTAAATATATTTCTATCCTCGACTCCCATCAGGTTACAATAAATCTATTCATTAATTATAGGAGAATCACCCACACTAACTCGAGACTCCACTCTGCCCCAGGCCCTCCATCTCACCTACCTCACCCTCTTCCCATCACTTGAATAATTTATTGTTGATTATTTAATGTTTTTAAATACTTTGTCATAAGTAATTTACACAACATACATGTAAGCAACCATATTATATTGGTGTTCTGTACAGATAGAGCCAATTCAATAGCCACTCAAATAATATAAGAAATGTAAGAGCATATTTTTATAATACCGCTGCCAGCAGCTCGGGGGGGATGCATCCTCCCCTTCTGTTGCTTGTTAAACAAATGAAGTGAGTATAGAATGACTGTTAAGATTTATAGGTGATTTGCATGATCTGTATTGCCATTATTATTGTGTTTTTTTGTTAAATGAATACTCGGTGGCTCTTTATCTGTACAGAACAGAATTCTAATTTTATTATTTACATGTATGTTGTGTAAATTACTTAGTAAGGCAAAGTATTATAATAAAATTAAACATTAAAAAATAAATCATTCAAGTGACAGCAGGAGGGCGAGGAAGGGGTGTAGTTATGAGTTAGCGCAGGATTACCAACCCTACATATCATTATCCATAGAGGGATAAATTCCTATACTTTTTTTGTCAACTGTACATGAACTGTATATGAATGAATGGTAAGGACAATCCCACATAACTACCATATAACAAGTGTATTTGTTCTAGAGGAGATAATTATACTGTACAAAATTTGGGCTTCATTTGGACCATTTCTCTCTCTCTCTTCAGGTTCTGTAATAATGTATAGTACAGTATGCAACCCTGAAGACAGTGTAGGCCAGACCATAATCTCGTTTTGTACTGTCGTGCACACAAATCTGCAGCACATTTGGCAGTATGCAAGAACGTTCACGGTGTTGATGATGGCGTGGTACCGGTACGACGGCTCCATAGACAATAAATACAGGCATCATATCGGTACCACACCATCGTCAACATCAATGTTCTTGCATACAGCACATTCAGAACTGTCACTCCTATGTCTGCCCGCAGTTCAGTGTTCTCTATGCAAGAATATCGGTGGTGGTGTTGATGATGGTGTGATATTGGTATGATGGTTCTGTTGGATGTCTATGGAGTCATCATACCGGTACCATGCCATCGTCAACACCATCAATGTTCTAGCATACGGCCCAGACAGAGTTCCACGGTACTGAAGCACACGAGGGGAAGGAAAGAAGGAAGTACGGGACTATTTTGCCCCCCTTATTCTCCCTCCCCTTCCCTGTACTGTATACCTACCTAGCACCCACCTCACAAACACACCGGTATAGTTTCAACTCCCTCCCTTTCTTCCTTGTGTTTATTTCAGTACCGTGAATAAGTTGTGACTGACGGTGCCCAATGTATAGTACTGCCAATTTGCGAGTGCGACTCTTACCATAATATTAATACACACACCGGTATGGTTTCAACTCCCTCCCTTCATTCCCTGCCTCAGATGTGTTTAATTAAGGGGGTAGTATAGTGCTGGTGGAAAATCTGGAGCAACTGACTGATTCCTCAAAACTATTCCAGGCAACAGGCCCCCATTATTTTTGTTAATCTAGTCTTGTTTCCTGGTATACTTTGGTGGAATCAAGGCACTCTTATGTACCAAAAGTGTACTACATATCCCCTTATTGACTGTGAAGAAGTTCCGACTGACACGCATGCACACACACACACACACATCTCCTCTGGGACAGTACATACACCTGTTCTGAAATTACGTGTATGCATGTTTTTTTTTCTCCCCTAACTATAGTACGTTTGTTTTACTGCTGCCTAGACGTGACACCTAAAGCAGTAGTAAATAAATAAAGCATCGTCAAGAGAAAGAGTTCCTCATTTTTTGGTCATTCATTAAGTGGATACCGTTTCCTCCGATCTATACCCGAAAACATACAGACTCCCTCAATGGTACTGCTAGGGGATCTGTTTCGTGGCATATTTTGGGGGAATCAGACAGAGGCCTTCCAATTCACCAACAAAAGAATCTCCCCTTGAGTTTTGGCTCTTACCCATAATAGTAGTTAAAATTTTTTGTTATATTATATGTATGTATGTCAAGATGAATGGGGGGCAGAGGGGGGGGGGGGCTTGGAGTTACTTAGCCATAGTAGACATTACAGATTCCCCCAAAATGCACCAAGAAACAGTCAACTTGGGTAGTGTATAGTTGTCCTGTTTTATGACGATGTTTGGAGGAATAAAAAGACTTCAATTTATTATCTTACCCCAATCACTCGAGGGTTAATTGGAAGGCAACTGAATCCTCCAAACTACACAAGTAACAGATCCCTTATTGGTAGTACTGAAGTCATCTGTTTCCTGGCCCAGTTTGGAGGAATCGGTGGCCTTCTAATCTATCAACAACCAGAGTGTGCCCCCTGAAACAATGCATTTCTTTCATTAAGGGAGGATATTTAGTATTGATAAATCAGGAGATCCCGATTCCTCCAAACTATTCTAAGCAACAACGGGCAGGGCACCATTATCTCTCTTCATCTGGTCCTCTCGTTTCCCGACACACTTTGGAGGAATCAAGGTGCCCCAATGTACCAAAAGTATAATATTACCCCCTTTCACTCATTTAAAAGGTATGTTATTATGTATGTATGTTAAATGTTTAATGGGGTACTACAGTGTTGTTGATAAATCTGGAGTGAATTATTCCTCCAAATTATCCTAAGCAACAACTGGCCACCATTACTGTATTTTTGTTATCCTGGTCTAAGTGTTTCCTGGCATACTTTTGGAGGAATTAAGGTGCTCCAATGTACCTAATGTTTATTGCCCCCTTAATAAAAGATTATCACCTGAACAACAAAAGGGGAGGAGATGCTCTGAGCTTTTGGAGGGCTACAAATTCCTCCAAGCTATGCCACGACACATGACGACCTACAGCGTCAACAACTGGGGAGATGTTTGTTTCTCAGCGTAGTTTGGAGGAATTGGTAGCCTCCTTCAACTCATAACTTGTTACTGAATGAGTTGGGAGTGCTACCGATTCCACCGATCTATGCCGGGAAACAGACAACTTCAATGTTACTATTGGTGACATCATGTTTCTTGGCACAGTTTGGAGGAATCAGAAGGCATCCAATTTACCATACACTGAGAGAGAGAGCACACACCCACCCTACAGGTTCAGATAATAATAATAATAATAATAATAATAATATATTTTGCCAAACCACAGAGGAGTTAATACGTCACACGAAAACTCCTGCAATGCAAAAGTTTAATGTCCAAGACTGTACTTTACATACCAGACTGAGGGTCCAATTATTATTAAACTACTACTTCATGGAAAAGTTCTCTTCGTGTCTCGGTTCCCATTATTTTGCAATGCGAACTTGGTGACAAAAAGCCTTTAAGTTGAAGAGTAAATTTAATAACAGCAGACTGAGTGTTATTATGTATACTGTAGCGGTGTAATTCAATCTCTGAGGGGCAGCTGTATACAAGAAAATGAGTGGATCTTACAATGATTTTTCAGGCCGGACAATTTTAGTGGCCTGGTAGCGATTTTATAGGCCTGGGAATGATTTTATAGGCCTGGGAATGATTTTATAGACCTGACAATGATTTTATAGGATTGACAATGATTATATAGGCCTGGTAAGAATTTCCTAACCCTGACTATAATCCTATAAGCTTGGTAACGATTTTGTAGGCCTGGTAACTATTTTATAGGCCTGGCAATGATTTTAAAGCCCCAACAATAAATTTATAGGTCTGGCAATACTTTTCTAGGCCTGACAATAATTTTATAGGCCTGGGAAAGATCTTATATGACTATTAAGACTGTTCAATAGTGTGTTTACTGGGACATTTTATCAGATAATCTCCTGTTAGAAAGTGAATTGGAGGGCTATGCTTTCCTCCAAACTATGCCTAGACACAGACAACCTTAATTAATTTGCCACCCTCCAAATTACAATCAACAGGTGATTTTTTCCTGTATACAGTCCATGTGTGTGTGTGTGTGTGTGTGTGTGTGTGTGTGTGTGTGTGTGTGTGTGTGTGTGTGTGTGTGTGTGTGTGTGTGTGTGTATCCTTGAGGTACCTTATCATCTTGTGCTGCTCCGAGGCATTACGTACACGACATCATGGTTTGTTTGTCTAGTCTGTCTGTCTGTCTATCTGTCTCATGCTAGGCTGTGGGCAAATGACTCATGACCACAGGCAAAGGAAACTCATCGGCCACACGGTGACTGTGAACGATTTGATGACGATGATGATGATGATGATGTCTACCGGTCAAGGTGGAGGTGCAGTAAACCCTTCTTTCTTCCTATGTCACAATCCCCCCCCACCCCCACTCAAAAAAAAAAAAAAAAAAAAAAAAAAAAAAAAAAAAAAAAAAAAAAAGTCACCCGAGAACTTACATTAAACTTGGGTACAGTAAAACCTTATTTCTTCCTATATCACGATTCCCAGGGAAAAAATAATAATAAATAAATAAAAAAAAATAATCATTAGAGATCTTAATATCAAGAGCAGTAAACCTTTCTTCCTATATTATAATTCCCAGGGTTAATATTACCAATTATGTTGTAGTTAAATCTAGAAAACCTTCATTCAGAACATTCCAACTTAACTGTGCCAATCTGTCGTAAGTCCAAAATGTTTTTCTTCAGATAATTTAATGATGTAAACAACTAGTACCAGGTTATACACGGTACAGCATTTGTTACTAAGTCTTCGGGCCATATGCAAGAATATCCCTGGTGTTGACGATAGCGTGGTACTGGTACGATGGCTGCGTAGTGTGTCTATGGAGTCATTGTACTGGCATGGCGCTTGTCAACACCATAAATGTTCTTGCATACGAGTCCCTTTGCTTTAGACACGACACACTGTGAGTATTGGGGCGAAAAATCTGTGAATCTGGATAAGTTAGACATAGTGACGAGTTGTAAAGGTAAGACTTATTATTGTGACTTGTTAATGAATATGAAGGGTTTACTGTAGTGTTGGAATCATCAAACTGACCATCACCATTGTGTGGCCTATAACCTTCCTTGCTTGGGGCTAAGTATCATATTACCAAAGCAAAATGAAGCCCTATAATAAGAATTACTTACCGTTATATAATTAGCAACAAAAAAATACAATTTATAAATATTCTCAAACACTATTTGGGCAAAAATCTTCAAAAATCTATTATCTCTGCGAAAACCACATTGAAAATTCAAACTGAATAATCAATTTGAAATGTGAAACAGTAATAATTATAAAGGAGGAGGAAGGAAGTAATGGTGTGAGTGATTCTGGTTATGGGGGAACAGGAATACGAAGAAGAGGAGGAGGAGAAGGAAGAAAAAACGACGGTACTAAGAGAACAATGCCAATAATGTGATTTCATGAATGGTTAAGGGGTAAAGCTATGCAGTATTATGAAGGCCTGAACATATTTTATACACAGCGGCCAGACGAGCGCCGCCCAGTGGCAGGTGCTCTAATAATTATGTACATTTAATGATAAACCTTCGTGGCACTCACGGCCTTCTTCAAACTCTTCCTGTCTCTCTCTCGCCCCCTCTCTTTTTTTTTCGTCCACCTGCCCTGCGGACTCGTACGCACACACGCATACGTCTAATAACAACATTTCAAGCACACGCAACACACCCGCCTGCACCACGTCACCGCTTCCCCACATGCGTACGCACACACCCGCCCGCCACACACACACGCACACTACGCTCATCACTACACGCAAGAAGCACAGCCCTACACCGGTCACCGCAGTTACACACACACAAGGGGGGCCGTATTCCTGGTCATACATGAGTTGGGGGATGGGGGTTAGGGGACTCGGAACGCGACGAAGGCATTCCGTCAGTTTGGCAGACCCTATGATGACGAGTCGCCGCAGAGTAACGTTAACTACTAAGAAATCTAAGTAATATAATTATACCCAATCCAATCACTCACTCTATACCTCCCAGCACACCTGACCACAGCAAATTTTAGCCGGTGTGAATTAAGAATATGTACGGCCTCTTCACCAGACCCAATCACTGGGGCCTACAGCAGCATACAGCCCGACCCAGAAGGACTAGGAATACGGCCCATAGTGAGTGAGTGAGGCAGGTGTGAGGCATGTCAGAGGCAGGTGCAGGGTCGACAGGGGCAGGGGTGGCAGGGACAGGTGTGGTGGTGGGGGGCCTGGGGGGGACAGTCTGGCGCTGGACTAGACACGGGGGGCACTAGTGGGGCGGGGGAGGCTCGGTGGCGCGGCTCTCCACCCCCCGCGACAACTTCCTGCGGGCAGTCCCCGGAGACACCGACCCCCCCAGAGCTCGGCCCCTCCCCGGCCCCCCCATAGGAGAGACGGCCACCGTGCCCATCCCCGTCAGTGGCCGAGACACAACCCCGCTCCCGTTTGACTGCTGCTGCTGCTGTTGTTGTTGTTGGCTCCCCGGACTAGATCGACCCACAACCACGCCCTTGGCCCCTTTGACGGCCTTGACGTTAGCCTTGGACTGTGGCAGGGAGTGCTGCTGCTGCTGTTGTTGTTGTTGTTGGGTGGTTGGTGTAGTGGTGTGTGAGGCAGGTGGGGTATTGGTGGTGGAGGAAGGTGGAGCAGTGACGGGACAGGTCTGTGTTGCGGCGTCACTAGACACAACGCCGCTGCGGAACCACCTCTCTCCTACTCCACCCACTACAGTCACATTACTACCCTGTGGCCTAGACCCTACCAAGGTGCCGGCTTCAAGGGCCTCGGGGCTCAGGCTAAGATCACAGAGGGTGGAGAGTAAGAGCTCCTGTACAAACCCTGCACGGTCACTGCTGCCACCGCTGCTCTCACCCTCACCCTCACTCTCACCAAGTCTGAAACAAACAACACATATTACTGACACGAATAATGGGCACTCACCACTCACTATCACCCAATCTGAAACAAACAACACATATTACTGACACGAATAATGGGCACTCACTATCACCCAATCTGAAATATACACTATATCTTACTGACACGAATAATGGGCACTCACTATCACCCAATCTAAAATATACACTATATCTTACTGACACGAATAATAGGCCTTCACTCTCACTCAGTCTGAAATAAACAACACATCTTACTGACTGGATAAAGGTCTCTCACTCTCACCCACTCTGAAACAAACAACACATCTTTCTAATAGGAATAAAGGACTCTCATTCTCAGTCTAACAACAAACAACTTATCTTACTTAGAGGAATACATGACAATCACTCTCACTCAGGCTGAAACAAACACCAAAATATCTATCAAACAACCAACAGAATTAAAGCTCTCACACTCACCCTCACCCAGCTTGAAACAAACACTATATTCTACAGTACTTTACCAGCAGAAATGAGGTAATTGTACACTATAGTCAGACCAAACTAAAATTAAGGTTGTGGTGAGTTGAGCGTGATATTCCCCCATGCACAGTGTTGCCAAGTTTCCTGAGCTGTGACTGACAGATGTGTGACCTGACATACTTTCACCTTACATCGAGGGTCATGTCTCACCCTACACCATTCCAACACCTGGTGACCACATGCCTTGCCTCCCCACCTCTCTCCCTTCCTTCCTACTTGTCATTTTTCATTCCTTTGTTCCTCTAATCTTTATTTTCACTTTCTTTTCAGTGTAATTCCTTTTTTCTTCAATTTATAAGCCTCTCTCATTCACATTCTAAAAAAAGTTTGCAAAGCTGTCATAATGCCAAAGTTAAAACAGAAAATGAACAGTGGAAGCACTTAACAGAAGTTTAAATAACCCCCCTTCCCTGTGGGTTATCTCTAGGAGACACAGTATTCGGAGTGTTGGGAGTGATGGGTATTGCAGCTCGTGATAGTATTAACATATAATTATATTAAGGAATGAGTATATATATCGCTTATATTTCTTCTTAAGGTATTACAAACGCAACTGTTACAATACATTATATATATCCTACTTAGAACTATGATGAATGTCAAATAAACGTTAAAATATATTCGTAGCACCACTGTAAAATGTGTATGCCCCGTTCTATATTATTACAAAGATTTGATGCATTATAAAGTTTATTGTTTTTTAATGTACTTAAATATACTAAAGTATTCATCACAAAATTGTTTTGCTACATGTTTTGGTATATATGATGCCTTTTACATTATACTAAACAAGCTACAAATAGTTAGTTAAAGAAACATGGCAATGCTGTGCACATGGGAGTGTCCCACTGGACTCCACCCAACCTTGGTTTTAGCTTGGTCAGACTATAGTAGGGATAAATGATGCACCAAAGTACTCCACCTTATCTTTAGCATTAAGAGGCCAGTATATTTTTGGTACATTAAAGCACCTTGATTCCTCCACAGTAAGCCAGGAAACAGGACTAGATTAACAAACATGATGGTGGCCTGTTGCTCGAATTAGTTTGGAGGAATCATTTGCTCCAGATGCAACAAACTTATCTGCAGGAACATGTGGTAATCATGCTCTCATATTACCATTAAGTTTTGAAGATCAAATTAAACAAAAAAATTACAGATTTGTTTTTATAGTTCAGTTACTTAATATACTTACCAATAGGCCCTTTGTGACCTTTATTAAGACCAAATTATCTCAGTATATTATGCATCTCAGAATACTACCTGGACAATGCAAAAATAAAACCGTAATGCCCTGAGTACCGGTAACAATGAATGACTGACTGCCTGACTGACTGACATGCTGACTAACTGACTGGCTGGCTGACTAACAGACTGGCTGACCTTGCTAAGAGGAACTGTGACTGAGGGTGTGGGTGTGGTGCGGTGTGTACGAGTAGAGGAGGCGGCTGGTGGTGTGTGGT
Organism: Petrolisthes cinctipes; assembly: GCA_033782935.1. NCBI lineage: Eukaryota > Metazoa > Arthropoda > Malacostraca > Decapoda > Porcellanidae > Petrolisthes > Petrolisthes cinctipes. The sequence continues at coordinate 36,727 of JAWQEG010005332.1, forward strand.
GACAACATTGGCTGTGTTACTTGACCCAATGTTTACCATTCCACTATGGCTGCCTCCACCACCACCACTACCACCCCCACCACCACCTCCCCCACCACTGCCGCCGCCGCTTCCACCGCCACCAGTGCTGTTGACACCGCCACCACTGCTGCCGCCGCCCCGTCTCGGTAGTCGCTCCAGCTGTTGTCGTAGTCCTGCCGCCTGTAATGTGTTGTCACAATGTTAGCCAGCTACACAGTCACACTATATATCATTATAAATACTCAGTGTGGAATAACATACAGGTCACAGCTTGTATTCTTCAGTAATATCACATGGCACTTGTACAAACCCAACAAGTAAGTATATAAATGTACCTGTTCACTAATAAGCCTCACCTCTAAGTTGGCAATTTTGTTTCTCTATTAATTAAATATATGCAAGCACTAATATCTAAGCAAAATAAATACTACCAGTAAATTTTATAAATGTTGAAATTCTCCATAATAGCCAAAGCAGCCAGTTCCTGTTCTACTTCACAATGTTGTTTCTGTTTACCTGATGAGTGGAGGGTTTTCCTGAAGGGTGGGACATTATTCTCAAAATATAGAGACATTCACTTCAGGAGGTGCAGGAGGTGGAAAGACCAAGATTCTGTACAACCAAGAGTGACACATCTCCAGTGTTTACAAAATGATAGTGGTCGTCTCAGAACAGAGGCTCCTGTCCAATGCTTTGACACAATGGGCCGTAAGCAAGAACAATGATGGTGTTAACGATGGCGTGGTACTGTGACAAAGGCTCCATGGACACAATAAAGAGCCATCGTACCAATACCACGCCATCGCCAACACCAAGGATAGTCGTGCATACGGCCCCAATGACCCACATCCAACTAAACCACTGAGAACAAACAAGATGGCTCCAGGTTGAGTCTCTCTCTCTCTCATACCCCTCAATCACCTAGCCCAGGATTTGCTAAGAAAATAGCCCTCTATCTAACTCAGGATAAATTTTTAGCTGGGGCAAATAAATGAATGAACTGTAACTGTAGGAAATTGTACAGTCTTCTGGATAAATTAAAGAAATAAAAAATAAAAATAAATGTAGCTGTACCTAAAACATTTAAAAAAATGTGTGACAAAGGAAAAACACCCAGACGCACACACCCAAACACGCGTACATGACAAAGTTTCAATATCAGGTTTCATTCCTTAAATCTCTTACAATTAAAAATAGTAAAAAAGCCAACTTTTAAAAAATATATAAAGGGAAACAATAAATACTTAATGTAAAAACACACACACACACATACTCATACACTCACACACAGGCCCATGCAAAAACTTCAATACCATAAGAGATAAAATACTTAGAAAGGGTTCTAAAGTTTAGTCTTTTTTTTTATCAGACTGTGGGTGGTGTTATTAAACTTACTCCGACGAAAAAGGAGTTTCGTTGCTAAATTTGCATTACAAAATACAGTAATAGGAACTGAGCAACGAAGATAACTTTTTGTCAAATAAGCAGCCTATTAATACAATCCTGTGTGTGTGTGTGTGTGTGTGTGTGTGTGCGCGCCTTCATTTTCTACCAGATATTGGCTGTGAACATTTACCACCAGCCATAAAAAAACAAAAAAAACAAGACTACTGTAACTAATGGTTCCAAGAGCTAAGTTGTGTACACGGCTCACTCACATATACATCACATTGACCTTCACACACAGGGCCAGTCTCTTGGGGCTCAAACTGGAGGGCCACTGACTCCTCCAAATAATGCTGAGAAACAAACCCACTACTCATATGCCACTGTAAATAATCTGTTTCCTGGCATGACTTGGGGGATTAGTAGCCCTCTAAAAAAATGACCACAAGAGACTAGAGGTACTACAGATCCCTAATATACTTGGATACAGTGAGTACGATACTTAAAACAATTGCTGATGTTGGACACTAAGACTGGTATTGTTAAACTACTACTTAGAGGAAAAGTTCTCTTCAACGCTCAAGTCCTGTTATTTATAATTCAGCGACAAAGAGCCTTTTCCTTCTGTGGTCCAAAAATTTTCCACTTGAATAGTTTTGGGATCTACAGTACATTATCTCCTTCAAAACTCCCACATCCATTACAGGGAGAGTATACTTTTGGTTCATTGGAGTGCCTTGATTCCTCCAAAGCTTACCAGGAAATGGGACCAGAATAACAAACATAATGGTGTCTTGCTGCTGCGAATAGTTTGGAGGAATCAGTTGCTCCAGATTTACCACCAACTCTGTATGGGGATAGTACAGTGTTGGTGGTTAAGCTAGAGCAACTGATTTTCCAAACTATTCTAGGCAAACAACCATCATTATTTTTGTTAATCTGGTCCTGTTTCCTGACATACGTTGGAGGAATCAAGGCACTCCAATGAACCAAAAGTGCATTACCCCTTCAATACACACCCACAGACTGACATTACTCAACACCACACACTTTCATAAAAGTTTATGCAGATACAAATAACACTCAAACAATTGCATAATGATGTACAAGTGAGTCTTCAGTGTGCAAGAAGGCTGGCTGGCTGGTTGGCTGACTAATGGCCTACATAAGCATCTCAATGTTAGATAAAAAATAATAATAATAAAAAAAAATATATGGGCACCAAGTTATGGAAGCATGAGCATCTGCCTTCTGGGATAGTATTATTACCTACCTACTTTATGTATGTATGAAAATATGATGGTGAGAATCAACTATGGTCTGTTTATCTATAGCCAATTATTGTAAATAATGACAGTCGATATTGTGAAACTGACTGTGATTGGTCAGAGCTCGTTCCCTGGGGGGGCTGGGGGGAGTTGGGCATTAGCCATTCACATGAAAGGCAATGAATGACGTCGGCTGTGAATACTAAATTAGCTACAGAAAAACAAGAGAGTAACTATCTGAAAATGCAACATTCTATCGAATACCTGTGGGAAAATGATTGCTCAAGATAATATGCCAAACTTCAAGCCGAGAGGAAATTTTAGTACTGCGCCTACTGGGAGAACAGGAAAAATAAAAAACACACACACAAACAAAAACCAAACAAGAAGATTGATACAAAAACACCCAAACGCAGAGGCTGAGAGGAGGATAGATGATAATAATAATACAGTACTGGGGGTGATTGACTGTGTGTGCTTCAAAAAACCATCATCCACAACAATAACAACTCCTCCTCCTCCTCACCACCAACAACAACAACAACAAGCTGAGAGTGAGAGCACCAAAGGATCGTAGGACCTGGCTGGGTGGCTGTCCAACAACCTGCTGCCGTTCTAACTGAATCTGCAACTGTTGGAGCTGAGAGGCAGCGGAGGAAGAGGAGGTGGTGTCACTTGCCGTGGCTCGACGCACTCCCGACAGCTGGGATAACAGCTCTGCGATGGGGTCCATGGATTCCCGGGATGACGGTGAAAACAGCCCGCTGCTCACGCTCCTGTCCAGACAGTGGCCGGTCAGTCAGTCATGCAGGCAAAGCAATCGGTCAATTTATTTCATACCAGGCTAACACATAATATATACAGTAATTTTTTATACCCAAACCATGTATTATAGTCTACAAAATCATCGTTTGATTTAATTTCCAAGCCAAACATATACAGTATACCAATTTAGCAAATACTAGTTCCTTCAGAAGTCAATTTACACTCGGGAATTATTTGCTCATGGAATTTCAGCACACTCAATGTCTCCTCATCTGTACCACTCTCTCCCTAAGTATTGTAAACAGGATTAGTGTACGGTATATAAAAGTGACAGGACAACTCTATATAACTAAATTCCCCACTATCTCCTATAATAGTCAGTATTTTATATTGCAAAGTGACTGAACTGCTCTCTATATCGAATTTCTATCCATATCATTACCACAAACCTAGTGTGAAGAAGCATCAGTAAAATCATGTGGAGTTGAAAGGTAATTAATAAAAGATATTCTTACTTACCAACTGTTGTTATCATTCCCACCTCAGTATGACCTTGAATTAGTGAATACCGACCACATTTCCATCGTCAATAAAATCACTCATGACACCATTAACTTTGTAGGACTTTACCACCATCACAGTACTCCCAATATCCTAATGTATAATAAGCTCATACACGTAGTCAGCAAGAAAAAATATTGGAACCACCCTTACTTTGAAATTAACTACAATTATCCATAGGGGAGTTCCAATATTTTTGTTGCAGACTGTATATTATGGTAGTATTTGATAACTATACACACATGCACACAAAAAAACTGCCTGTCGCCACCATCACAGTGTAATACCCAATAACACACACAAACTTCCAATATCTCGACACACACACACTCAAACTTCCAATACTCACACACAACTTCCAACATCCCGACACACACACACACACACTCAAACTTCCAATACTCACACACACACACACTTCAAACATCCTGATACACACACACACACTCAAACTTCCAATACTCACACACAACTTCCAACATCCCGACACACACACACACACACACACTCAAACTTCCAATACTCACACACAACTTCCAACATCCCGACACACACACACTCAAACTTCCAATACTCACACACACGCAAACTTCAAACATCCTGATACACGGACTCTCACACACACACGCAAACTTCCAACATCCTGATACACGGACTCACACACACACACACACACACGCAAACTTCAAACATCCTGATACACGGACTCTCTCTCACACACACACACAAACTTCCAAACATGCCGACAAACACTAATAAACACAACCACTGATCGACCCAAAACAAGATGTCTGTTAGTACCCACCCGAAGGTCATGTTCCGCCTGGCCACACCCCTGCTGATGCCTCGGCCTTGGTGTGGTATCCGCCGGACTCCGTGTCGCGACCCCGAAGGTTCGTCGTGGTGGTGTCGTTAAGGAACATCTCGGTTATACTGATGTAATAGGAGTACAGTACACAACAATATATATAATATGCGTATACAAAGATTTAAACTCTGAGGGTGGTATCATTAAGGGGGTGCAGGAGTAGGGGACAGACTTGGGGGGGTGCGGGAATAGGGGAAAAGGCTTGGGGTGGGTAGAAAGCCTGTCCCTTATTCCCGAACCCCCCCCCCCCAAGCCTTTCCACCTATTCCCGCACTACTTCTCGAGGAAAAGGCTGTACGTAGCTCGATCAACTTGTGTTATTATTTTACATTACGAATGACTGAGCGACGATAGGCCTTCTCCTTGAAGTAGTAGTTTTATAATATCACCCTGCATGAGAGGTTTTATGAAGACTGTCACTGCATGACTGGTGTTGGTGTTATTAATGGTGTATTTATGATATAATTAGTGACTTTATAATTGGTGTAATTCTAGTTTTGCTGTGATGCGTAGTTTTTGCATGATGCTCAAACATACAGTACTGTACACAAAACTCTACTTCATTAAAGACTGTTTCTATGTTATTCACTTTAAGAAAAAAAGTCTATATTATTATTTCTAATTTACTCACTTTATGGAAGGGGGGAATCTCATGTTGGTAAAATAGAGGGCTACTGAGTCCTCATAACAATATGTAAAGAAACAAACAGATTCACCTTTGGTAACATTGAGGTGATTTTTCTTCCTGAAACAGCTACGGGGAATCAGTAGTGAAGCTCTCCAGTTTACCAAAAAAAGATTCTCCTCATATGTCTAAAGAACACTAAAGTAAGTTACAGGTACAGAAAAAATAAACCTAACAGTGTTGTATGTATAAGTTGAGTAAGATACAGATACAGCAAATAAACTTAATAGTGTGGTATAATTATGAGGATGAGTAAGACGGAAGTACAGCACAATAATCCTAATGGAGTTTTGCATGGAAGTTGCTTAAGATACAGATACAGCAAACAAATAATATAAATAATATAAAGAAATAGTATAATTATGAAGGTGAGTAAGATACGGATACAACAAAATAACCCTAATGATGGTGTATAATTACCGTATGTGTTAAGTTGTGTAAGGTACAAATATAGCAAATTAAACCTAATGGAGTTTTGTAAGTAGGTTGTGTAAAAGGATATGAGGTCCCTGGGTGCTCCAGAGCGGTGGTCGAGGGCGAGGTGAGCTGCAAAGTCATCAGTGACATGGTTGGGGTCTCCTCCAGGCACAGACGCACATATCGGACACACCTGCGAAGACACACACACACACACACAGCCTCTTTAAAACCCCTTCAGTGGGTAACCAGGGAAGGAAGGAATGGATGAGTTTATTGTAGTTCCCCAGAATCTCTCAAAAATAATTAAACACACTGTTACACACAGCATCTTTACCCCTTCAGTGGGAAACTAGGGAAGGATGGAATGGAGGTGGTATTGTAGTTGTTCCCCAGAATCTCGAAAAAAACCTGCATGATAGTGTATACAGTAGCTCTCCTTTATCTCTCAAAAAATTAGTAATGATGATGACTGGTAATACACAGCCTTTTTATTTTGAGCCCTTGAGTGGGAAACAAGAGAAGGATGGAATGCAGGAATGTGTATTGTAGCTCCCCAGAATCTCTCAAAATATATGTACAGTACTGGAAACATGGCCTTCTTTAGCCCTACAGGAAACTATGGAACGCTGTAAGGGATGGATGAGTGTGTAGCGGAGATCCACAGAATCTCTCTCAAAAAAATATTGATGATGACTGCAGATACATAGGATAATGCTCCTTGCGTTTGTATACATAAGGTTTAATTTGTTACGTGCGTGTCTTATCAGTGGAGCCGAACGCGATGTGTTCAGTGAAAATCCTGCTCAGGGTTGTCCTCTAAATCAGGCACCAGGTCTGTTTCTGTCTGCCTATCTGTTTATACCTGCTTATCTTTTTCTTCCGATCCATCTCCTTCCTCTGTGTTGGCATTTCTCTCATCATCTTGAGAGGCTGGAATCTCAGATATACATTCACCTAATACTCTTCCTAATCTCACTTTGCCAACACTGTTGAGATGTAAGCCATCTCGACTATACAATGTTCTATCCCTATAAAAGTGGTGCCAGATATCTAAAAACTCTGTGATATCCTGCCTACATAGCGCCTTTAATCTACTATTGACGACCGACATTTTCCTAAAATTGTCTGGGCCATCGTCATATCTAAGAATGATGCTACACACTGCTATCTTCCATCTCCTACCGTAATTGTGAATTCTCTAATATTTTTCCTGTACTTTTCTAGTATTGTGTCGGTGTCATCTTGCCGGAGGTTGTTTGTGCCAACTAGTGTCACAAAAGTTGTATCCTCCGGTGAATTTCTACTAGATAGTCAAACTTCTCTATAATTTCTTCTATCTTATGACCACGATAGCATCTATTTGTTCTCTTTTTCTTCCTATCTCTACAAAACTCGCTATCCTGGCCTCTTACTAGACTATCCCCCACCAGGGAGAAACTAGGTTCCACCCCAACTTCATCGTTTAATATTTCATATTTATTGGTAACTGGGATGTTGCTTTCTACATTATTATTGACTTTGGCTCTGGCTCCATTCCTAACTGACCTGATATCAATAGAAGTGGAGGAGGAATGAGAGAGAAAGGAGGAAGGATAAGTGGAGGAGAAACAAGAATGTGAGAGAGAGAGAGAGAGAGAGAGAGAGGAGGAAATATGAGAATGGTACGTACAACTTCATTGGCAGCGTCGGGATGGTCGGCGGTGACATGGTCTTGCAGGGAGGTCTCGGTGTAACCCATCTTGCAGCAAAATGGGCACGTCAGGCTCTGGGGTTGCTCCACCGACAACGCCTCACCCCCATAGTACACATCTGTCATGGGGAGGGCTTTGTTGTTGGTACGATAGGCAAGAATATCCGTAGTGTTGACGTTGCTATGGTACCGGTATGATGGCTTGGTTGTTTATCTATGGAGTCATCGTACCAGTACCATGCTATCTTCAACACCATGAATGTTCTTGTCTACAACCCTTATTAGTACGGTGGATGGCAGGGGTTTGGACTTTCAGATGGGACGAGGTTGGTTTATTAAGGTGGATGGCAGGTTGTTTGATTATGCTTGAGTCTGTTTGTCATTCATTCTCTTGCACATCAACACTGATCATCACCTAATGTTATTCAATAAAAGATACAGTTGTAGTCACCTCTTGTTTAAGAGTATGAGGGGAGATTCTTTTGTTGGTGAATTGAAATGTCTTTGGTTCTCTCCAAACTATGCCATGAAACAGATCCCCTATTGGTACGACTGAAGGATCTGTTTTCCGGCATACTGTAGTTAGGAGGAATCAGTAACCTTCCAATTTACCAACATGAGAATACCCCCTGAACTCTATATGGTGCAGTAGGCCTATTTATCCATTATTATTATACATAACAGAAAATCCATAATGTTTTTAGGGCCTAGTTTTTATTAACATATTATTCAGGTGACAAACTCTCGAGGGGCTACTGAATCCTCCAAACTATGTTCCAAAACAAATTCCCTATTAAAAGCAACATTGTGGTGATTTGCTGCCTCGGATAATAAGGTGGAAGAGGATGAATCACCAGCCCTATAATGTAAATGAAGAGAGAGATGGAGAATATAAAAAAAAAAAAAGAGGTTCTCTCCATGTTTGTGAGTTGCCCTATGCCACAAAGTAAACATGTCATCACTCGACAGGTCTCACCAAAGTCGTGCCTGGTGAGGATACACTGCATGGGGTGGTCGGTGGTGTGGCGCGTGGTGGTTGCGCCGGCCTCATAGCAGGCCGAACACAGGTCATAGTCGTAACATATCAAGCACTTGTATCGCCGCCCACGGAAGTTGGCCTTCAGACATGCATCACAGCTTACACCTGCAGTATAGAAGGGTACTGTAAGTGGTACGGTTAGTTATATGGATAGTGGTTATATGATCATAATAATAACAATAATAAAGTAACACCAGACTACTTAGAATGCCACCCTAAGCCCAACAAGGTGTTTACATACAAGAGTGTGCTGGATACAAATGCAAAATGCAATCAATTGAACGAATACAGTCTTCCAAACTATGCTGCAAAACAGATTCCCTGTTAGTAATATTGAGGTGATTTATTTCCTGATATAGTTTAGAGAAATGATTGTCCCTCAACCTGGCACCTGGCACCAATATTGGCGTCGCTCCATCACACAAAGACAAAGACTTAACACACTGCCAGATTCACACACATATTTCTTTATCCTTTTTTATTTGGTACAAATGGTTGCTGGATATATTTGATGGGTTAGCTCTGGCCAGGTTAGGTTAGGTTGAGTTGGGTTAGGTTGAGTTGGGTTAGGTTAGGTTGAGTTGGGTTAGGTTAGGTTGAGTTGGGTTAGGTTAGGTTGAGTTGGGTTAGGTTAGGTTGAGTTGGGTTAGGTTAGGTTGAGTTGGGTTAGGTCAGATCAGGTTAGATTAGGCCAGATTACTTTGGATTGGATTAGGTCAGATCAAGTTAGGCCAGGTTAGATTAAAGATTTTTTCCTCACACACTAATTTGGTCAAAAGTGAATAAAACACCCAAAATTATGCATGAAAAACTATACAAAGTTGAGAAAGTCCAGGTGGATCCATTTTCCATAAACACCAAATATCTGCTGCAACATTAAGCAACTTTATCAAAATTATGCTGTTATATCTGGAGCACCTGATTAGTCCTCCAAATTATGACAAGTAATAGGCCACCAGTATTTTCTGTAATGTGGTCCTGTATCCTGCCATACTTTGCGAGGAATCAAGGCATTCCAATGTACAAAAAGTATACTACTGTATCCCCTTAATTCAATATCTCAATCAAATCACCTTTCACCATTCACAAATATAAAGTACACACGCGATACATAATTTCTGACCATGCAGGAGGTCTACGAGTACCATGACCTTTTCCGTCCATACCTGAATTTCACATTTAAAAATCCTTTAGTGGCTACTTTAATGGTCAAGGTATATGGCAAATTTTATGCAGTTCCAGATCTATACCTTAATACAGTACATGTATTAAGAGTATGTCCAGCGTCTGACCATGACTAGGTCTAATACTCCTTGGTCAGAGAGTATGTATCACAAGTGTACATAATAATATAAATACAATGCTCTAAACAATTATATAATATATGTGTAAGAGTCAATGAAAATTTTATTACTATTATTGTTATTTACCTACAAAATATACATTAGATTATTCTATAGAGTTATATATATATTTTTAGCAAAAAATTTCCTGAAATGCTTAACAAGGAATAGACTTATAGACATAGGTAAATATCTACTCTATTGCCGGTTGGTATTACGATGTTTTTACCATTCTTTACCCACTAATTTATACCATTCTAAGACACATTTCTTCTTTGGCATTTTCTTCGGAAATTTCAGAGATAGGGCACATTCAAATGGGGCATTTTTATATTAGCCTGACCTTACCTAACCTAACCTAGACCACAGCACACTACCGGGACCTAACCTGGGCAAACTACCAGGACCTAACCTGGACAAACCACCTGGACCTAACCTGGGCAAACCACCGGGACCTAACCTGGGCAAACTACTGGGACCTAACCTGGGTAAACTACCAAGACCTAACCTGGGTAAACTACCAGTACCTAACCTGGGTAAACTACCCGGACCTAACCTGGGCAAACCACCGGGACCTAACCTGGGCAAACTACCAGGAAATAACCGTGATAAAGTACCAGGACCTGACCGGGGCAAAATACTGAGACACAGCCGGATCTGGCAACACTACTACAAAACGGCAATAGTCTAGATAAATACCTAGATATATTGGTACGGTACTGTTGTTATAATGTCACCATACTCATTATTCACCTTTTATTACTGTTATTACTATCATAACATCACCATCAATAAATTCATTATCATCATCCCTACCATACTCAATATAAATAAATATACCGTCACCACCACAACCACCATCACCAAAATTCACCACCACAATTATACACAATATATAAACACCATCACCAAATTCCTACATCATCATCACCATCACCACCACCACACATCACCACAAAAATAACAATAAAAACACCTATCACCGTGCACCATTTTCACCACAAAACAAATCACCATATTTGTTTCACCATCCCATTCCCCCATTACATTATAAGTACACCATCTGAGGGTTGAAATACGTTAATTAGACACCCACGTAATTTAACATAATTTACCCATGTCATGATACCAATGGGGTGTGTGTGTGATGCAAAATTGGCTAAAAACATCTCTAATATAACCTAAAATTGGCTAAAATAATCACTAAAATAACTGATAATTGCTAAAATACTCGCTTGAATACCCCATAATGCCTAAATAATTGCTAAAATACTCGCTAAAATACCCCACAATGCCTAAATAATTGCTAAAATACTCGCTAAAACACCCAAATAATGCCTAAATAATTACTAAAATACTCGCTAAAATACCCCACAATGCCTAAATAATTGCTAAAATACTCGTTAAAATACCCCATAATACCTAAATAATTACTAAAATAACAGATAATTGCTCAAAAATGCCACTCAGTATCCACCCCCCAAAGAACCTACGAAAATAGAATTACTGCCTCGGTGCAAATAACATCCCTTTCCCTTCACACAATAATAATTAAACCTTTAAATAACCAACTAGGGTATTAATCACTGACTCATTACCTGGGCCTTGACTCATGGTGGACGATGATGAGTTAATGAATGAGTCTAGAGGGAAATAAAAGGTGTTAAAATATAAAATAGCAAGGGTTTGTTTGGTTACTGACTAATAAGAGGGTGTATGACTGTATGGCCTTAACATTCATAACGGGACATATTTATATTTATTTCCACCTCTTTATATACACACATACACACAATTTACCTGTATCTTCACTCATGGTGGGTGTTGACTAGTGAAGGAATGAGTCAAGAGTGAACCAACGAGTCATAGAGCCACATAAAAAGGGAAATATATATAACATGGCCTTACCTTCATGGCGGGACATACTTTTATTTATTTTCACCTCAATTTATACACACACTTTACTCATTTTAAACCTGTATATTCACTCTGTATGGTGTATAGTGAATGAATGAATCAAGTGGTAATGATGATGAGTCCAGCTGAAGGTGTTAAAATAGTATATAAAGTATAAATTGTAAGAGTAGGGTGTATATATATATTATTATTGGCCTTACCTTCATGGCGGGACATACTTTATATTTATTTCCTTTATGGCCTTTTCACACACTTGGCCTTGGTCTTCTGGCGCTATCTGTACGCTGGGTGTATGTCGCTCTCTATCATGAATATATCACAGCCTGCCGCCACCATAAACAGACCAAGATTTTCGAAGGGATATTATATTTTAGTTTACAGCATCATCTCAACTAGGCCATGGTGACGTCATGGAACTTCGATCTTGGAACTTGGAACTTCCTCGCAGACGCATTTGCTTGAGGTTTTATGCTTTTTTTACTATGTTGCTTATTTATATCTGGGTTTTAATGCACTTTTATGGTGGATAAGTAATGTTTTCTCCAATTTTATAGATGTTTCTTCCTGTTGTTTCGGATTGATGGTGTTTGGTATCAAATACGTTATACTGAATCGCATCCAGATTTAATGTAATGTTTATTTTAGGGGATATTTCACCATTCTAAGATGAAAGTAGTATTTTTTATCAATGTATAATGTCACTTTGCCCAATATTTATGAGTACTGTGTGATAAATTCAATCACTGCGCGTATAGTAGTTTTTGGCTTATCATGCAACATAAAAACAGCCAATCCCCGCTTACTATTCAAACATATATACATAAGTTCCTGTAGCAATTGCTGGATACTAGTAAATTTTACCTAAATACTGAAAAATGACTACATCAACGGCAAAAATATTTTCCCTGAGAAGCGCCCAGAATCTAGGGTGGGAAATACACATATCATTTTTCAGATAAGGAGCGGAATGATTTTAAATTCAATAAGTAAAGAGTTGTATAGTATCTCCAGAAGGACAAATAAAAGTAAAAAAATTATATGGTGTATTGTATTCTTATGAATGGCAACAGGTTTGAGTGTCTTCTGCTAGGAAATGGGGCGGCATTTCTAGTTTACAAGGTTGCTAAGGTCCTATTATTACGCCAACAAGGGCTTGTTATGCGAGAATTTTGCGGGAAAATTTCTGAAGGTCACTGTCTACAAATGCAATATCTCCACGAAAATACAACTAAGATCAGAATAATACATCCAGACAACAGTAATGCGGTTATAGATACAAATAAACAATGACATTAGAGGCGGCAAGGAAACAACAAGGCTAGAAAATAACCATACTCACATGCAGACATATTGGGCTATATAATGTCAACGTATGGGCGGTTTATATAATGACCCAAATGGCAACTCTGGTCAGTCGCCACTTCGAAGCCACAGACGGAGGAGTGTCTCGAAAAATCCTTCCTATTTTACAAATCAATCATGTCTGCAGGGAAAATTGTCGTGTATGGTGGGCGTGGTGCCTTGGGGGCGGCCATAGTCAAGCATTTTAAGGCCAAGAGCTATGTAAGTATTATTTATTCATGTATTTAAAAGCAAAATAAAGCCGTATGTTGTTATCAAAGTTCAGTTAGTATTGATCCATGTGAGATAAAAAAAAAATGTATTGATTTATATTGGATTTATTTTAACTCACGTCAATGATAGTCATGTGTTAAAGGTATGAAAACAGTGACAGAATATCCACACACTACTTGTTGCTAATGATAAACCATGACAAGAAGTGTAGAATTAATGTTGGAATAAAATTAATAGCTTTCACAGAAGACATCGAGGCATACGGCAATTTATATTAGACATATTTTGTGTTATCAAAGGTATTATCTATTATTGTATTTTATCCATTAACTCAAAATAATTACCAAATATCCACACACTACTTGATACTAATGATACACCATGACAATAAGTGTAGAATTAATGTTTGAATAAAATTACTCGACTATCTAAAGACGTGTGGAGGTCAATGGTAACTTATATTAGACTTATTATATGTTATCAAGGATGTTATCTATTACCAAATGACCACACACTACTTGTAATCAATTATAAGCGATGACACTAACATTAGAATTAATATTTGAATAAAATTGATAGCTTTCCCAAAAGACGTCGAGGCCTAACGTAGGGTAATAACTTATATTAGGCTTATGTAGTATTTATTTTTGTTGTATTGTATAATTATTGTATTAAGCTTATGTATTATCTGTTATTGTATTTTATTTTATCCTTTAACAGGATAGTATACATTTGGTATATTGGAGCACCTTGATTCCTCCAAACATAATATGCCAGGAAACAGGACCAGATTGACAAAAATAATAGTGTTCTGTTGTTGCTTGGAATAGTTAGGAGGAATCGGTTGCTATGATTGTGTTGTTGATACCTTTGAAGAATTCAGCCTTTTATTGGCAGAGCTGAGGTGGACCTCCATCATTCCAATACCGAGCAACTCCTCTCTTCTTGACTCTTTGACGACTTCAGATAGAGTATTAAAAGTGGAGCTAACGTAGCCTGGAGTTGGTGGCTGGTCAGGGATGCTGGCCAGCCATTTGTCCAGATGAGACTTGAAGGTGTCAGTGGTGGTGTTGGTCAAGTCTCTTATTTTGCTTGGGAGACAATTGAATAATGGAACTCCCATGTGGGTAAAGCTGTTAGGGATGAGTGTGTTGGTCCTTTGAGATGAGGCCTCTGTGCCTTGCACCAGGCACAGTCTTCCTCTCCTGGGATTTTTATTTACTACCAGTCCTACATTTGGTGCCAGATTCTCAATGATTTTCCAGATGTAAATTATGGTGTACCTTTCTCGCCTTCTTTGTAGAGAGTAGATGTTTAGTTTCTGCAGGCTCTCCCAGTAGCTGAGATGTTGGGTACCATTGATGCTGCTGGTGAAGGTTCTCTGATGTGCTTCAAGCTTGATGATGTCTGTGATCTTGTGTGGAGACCACAGCTGGCAGCAGTACTCCAGCTTAGGTCACACCAGGGTTTTCCACAGTAACAGTATACATGCCTCCCTTCTTGCCTGAAAAGTTCTCAGTATCCAACCACTCATTTGTTGTGCTGTCTGGGTGATAATAGTGTAGTGGTGAGAGAAGGCTCCGTTATTGCTCATGAAGATTCCCAGATCTTTCACGTGGTGGCTTTCTGCCAGAATAGTGTTTTGGCAGTGATACTCAGTTGAAGACTGAATATAGTCATTTCTGCCATACCTCAAGAGCTCAAACTTGTCATTGTTCAGGGCCATGTTGTTTCTTTCTGCCCATAAAATAATTATTGTTCAGGGCCATGTTGTTTCTTTCTGCCCATAAAATAATTCTATTTAGGTCTTTTTGAAGGAGGTCTACATCGTTCTGGGACTGTATTTGTTTCTTGATCCTTGTGTCATCCGCAAAGGATGTGGCCGTGGAATTCTTCAAGTCGGCATTTATGTCAGAGATCATAATGAGGAAGAGCAAGGGTCCCAGGACTGAGCCTTGTGGTACTCCACTGATTACTCTGCTCGGGGTTGACTTGACTCCATTTACCATTACACTCTGGTGCCTGCAAGAGAGGAAGTTGTGGAAGTTGAGGTGTGTTGTGCTGTGGTTGGAGCGAGTGATTTTGGGGTTAATAAAACAAAGCATTTCCACATAAAACGAATGTCTAAAGGGTTCAAAACAGAGGAAAATACACCAGAAAAATACAGTATATTGGTTAAATCTGTTTCCTGGGATAGTTTGGAGGATTCAGAGACCTTCCAATTCACCAATAAGAGAATCTCCCTTTAACAGTAAGCTAACCAACATTTGAATAGAATTACCACAGGCTTAGACCTGTATATATATTAGCCCAATGATATTGTTCTCTCAGTGTTAATTACATGTACATATTACCAAAGTAGGCCCTCGATATAAGATGAGTAAAGTTTATCACTATCCTTTTAACACAGCCTCAGTACATCACTTAGTCTGTATGGTAATGAATAACATAAGAATGGGAAAACACACACATACACACACACACACTACTGTATATCCTTTTAACACAGGTTCAGTAAATCATGTATTTTGTATGGTAATGAATAACAGAGAAGGCTGGGAAAACACACACACACACACACACACACACACTGACCTTTTAACACAGGTTCAGTAAATAGTGTGTATAGTAATGAATAACACAAGCCTGGGAAAACATTGGATGGTCTTCAATGAGTGACTGAGTATTTATTCACTGTATCTTGTATCTTCTGGTACCGTAACTATATTTTATCCATTCCATCGTATGCAAGAATATCCGTGGGGTTGACGATGGCGTGGTACCGGTACAATGGCCCTGTAGTGCGTCTGTGGAGCCATTTTCCCGGTACCACACCATCAATGGCCCCAGAGAGAGAGAGAGAGAGAGAGAATAGAGGATTGAGTATGAATAAAGTTTGGTGTAGAAAAAGTGGTGTGTGAGAGAGAGAGAGAGGATTGAACATGAATAAAATTTGGTGTAGAAAAAGTTGTGTGTGAGAGAGAGAGAGAGAGAGAGAGAGAGAGAGAGAATAGAGGATTGAATATGAATAAAGTTTGGTGTAGAAAAAGTTGTGTGTGAGAGAGAGAGAGAGAGAGAACAGAGGGTTGAGCATGAATAAAATTTGGTGTAGAAAAAGTGGTGTGAGAGAGAGAGAGAGAGAGGAGGGGGGAGGGGGAAGAGAAAATAAGTGTAGAGTGTGAGAGAGGGAGAGACAGCATCAAGAAAGAACCTGCCTGACCTTGTGCTTCTGTATGAGATTAACATTCATTTGGTTACCAACAGGAGGTGTGGGCAACCTTTTGTTATAGCCTACTAACCCTGCTGGTGGTGTTAGAAAGAGAGATAGAGACAGACAGACAGAAGAGAGATACAGACAGAGTGAGATATCGATAGAGACAGACAGACAGTGAGAGATAGAGAGAGACAGACAGAAAGTGACTGAGACAGATAGACAGAGTGATAGAGACAGACAGACAGAAGAGAGATACAGACAGACAGAAGAGAGATAGAGACAGACAGACAGAAGCGAGATACAGACAGACAGAGTGAGAGATAGATAGAGACAGACAGACAGTGAGAGATAGAGAGAGACAGACAGTGAGAGACACAGACAGACAGACAGAGTGATAGAGACAGATAGACAGAGAGATTGGAAGAGATGGAGAGATGTATAGATGAAGCAACAGATAATGGCGGTCGTTGCTATACAACCCGGTATATATATTTTGACGTGTAATAGAACCATGAAAAAGGGAACAGTGTGATATTGATGATAATCTTTATGATGGATATTTCCCAACAACAACAACAACAGCAACATAGCCTACAGTAGATAATTCTGTGCTAGCAAACCTTATTACTATTACAAAACTTATTATTATTATATTGAGGTACTGTACTAACTAGTCTGTTTCTTGGCATAGTTTGTAGAAGGAATCGGTAGCCATCCAAAGCACCCACTTGAATGTAGGGTATGATAGAGTTGTCTTATAGGGTAATCAGAGGCTAATGATTCCTCCAAACCATGCTACAAAAGAGATCACCCCTGAGAAACACTTACTTATGTCATCTGTTTGGAGAAATCAGTTACCCATCAACACAGTTTCCTTATTCTAATTTACAGGGTCCTTGAGGTGCCATTATAGAAATATATACACACTACCCTAAATGGATATACTGTAATACACTTTTGGTACATTAGGAGTGCCTTGATTCCTCCAAAGTATCCCAGGAAACAGAACCAAATGAACAAAAACAATGGTGACCTGATGTTGTTGTTTAGAGTTAGTTTTGAGGAATTATTTGCTGCAGATTTACCTGTACTATACTACTATCATTATTTCTCACATCTTCAGTCAGTCAGCAGTGGTGGTGGTGGTGTAGTCGCCCCAAGGACATACATGACTGGGTGTGTTGACTTACCTTACCGCAAAACCAAACAAGAAACAAATGTGCAAAATCATCCTATAGTCATTTTATTTGTATTTCTCTCTCCCTCCCTTTCCCTCCCTCTCCGTCTCTCTGTCTGTCTGTCTCTCTCTCTCTCTTATTTTGTGGTAGTAATGGTGGTTGTTGATATAGTGGTGGTGGTGGTGAGGGCAGTTGACCTTGGAAACCTTCCTCCAGGCACTCTTGGCTCCACACACACACACACACACACATGAGTCACTACACACCAAATCACTACACACACACACACACAGTAGACCCTTACAAACACTGATAAGTCTTGTAAATACAGCACAATACTTGTATCTGCCACTTAATATCACACACAGTCCTACAATGAAAACCACCAAATGTTTTTCCAGACTTCTGTTATTAATTACTGTATAAACAAATGAATGGACTGGGTGTGTATTCAGGGGAGAGTCTCAAGTTGATGGATTTGGGGGGTGACTGGTTTCTCCAAATTATACCAAGAAACAGATGACCTCAATGTTGTTATAGTAGGGAATTTGTTTCTTGGCACAGTTTGAAGGAGTTAGTAGCCCTCCAGTTCACCAACAAGAGAATATCCCCTTAATTAAATGGCAAATGTTAGATATGCTAGAATATAATAATTATGGTGTGTAATTAATTGCAGTGGGTAGCAGCCATTGACCTAGCCACCAATGATGAGGCAGATACCTGTATTGTTGTGTCTAAGGAGGACAATTGGTCTGCTCAGGCTGCTGCTGTCATTAGTGGTGGGTAGAAGTTGGTAAAGTTGAGGAGAAAAATATTATTGGCCACAAGAATTCATACACACACTGTTGGTTCTGAGGGTTTACAACATATAGGAAATGTAACACTATGTAATTGCAATACATTATTATTATTATTAGGTTGTGTTTTTGTTTGCAATCAGTGAGTCACTTGGTAGTTCATTCACTGCAGTATTTCCAGAATAATGACCTCTCTTTCCATATAACCTGTGTAAGAATCCATGTGGCCAACTGTACACCCTCCATTCATGGGTTTACAGTATATACTGGTGACATTTTTGCTTTTGGGGTGTATTGCCAGAAAATGCTTAAGGAAGGGTGTTCACGTACTTTGTTTTCCATGACTATAAACGTGCATGCAATCAAGTGTTTTTTATTACAGTAATATATAAATATTTTATATGCAATACAGTACAGTATAGATATTTAACAGTATTGTAAATGAAAAATTGAAATAGGTACTATGGTGTAGAAAAGTTTGTTCCTTCAGCCAGCCACAATATTACTGAATTCTCTGTGGTTTGCTTTCACAAAGCCTAATTTGCCATCTGTTGTTTAGTTGTTTGAACCACAAGTGATTGAGTTATATTGTAACTGGCTGAGGGAATGAGCTTTTGTACATCATCATAGAGTAAGTTATATGATGAAATTGTTACAGGTCTGGAGGCAGCCCTGGGTACAGAGAAGGTGGACGCCTTTATTAATGTGGCAGGAGGCTGGGCTGGAGGGAACGCTGCAAGTAAAGGTATCATATCACTAGACTATACCAGTAGCTATATGACATTTGAATATATTACTATTTCAGTCCATATACTATAGAGGGAGTGCCGCAAATAAAAGTATGATGCCATTGAACTCTACATCAAACAGTATTTGCCATTTGAAATTATAATATTATTTTAGACCATATAGAGGGCGTAAAAGTATGCTGCTACTTGACTACACATCCCAGTATTTGCCATTTGAATTAATATTATTTTTTAGGCCATATAGAGGGAGTGCTGCAAGTAAAAGTATGATGCCAATGAACTCTACATCTAACAGTAAAAGCTATTTGTGTTGATATTATTTTAGTCTGTGTATATATTTCCCAACCTAATTTACCATGAGGCTCAGCTGGAAGGAATACAACTGACAAAGGTACAGTCCAAAGCCAAGGGATGAAAGAAAGATACTGTACAACAAACACACTGTTATTTGTTAGAGTCTCATCCAATAATTTGTGACTGTACACTAAATGTCTTGTAGCTGTGGTTGTTGACATTACAGTAGACCCTTGATATACAATGAATAAATACTTGTATCCACCACTTTATTTTACATTCAGTCCCTCATTGAAGACGACCAAATGTTTTCCCAGGATTCGGTTATTCATTACCATACACACTAAGTGATTTACTGAAGAGGATAGTGCTAAAAATATTTGTCTTATATTGAGGGTCTACTGTATTTACCCACCTTTTCAAAACTATTCTAAATCCAAATTGTAAAACTTGGGTAGAGTTACTGGTTGCTCAAATGGTTCAAAGTTTTTTCACATCCAATGCTTTGAAGTTGTAGCAGGAGTAACTGTACAAAGTTGTATTAACCTATTATCATTAGTTATTAAGGACCCTGTGATGGTGTATAAGACTTGGTGGCTTCTGATTCCTCCTGACATGCCATGAAATAAGCTCCTTCAATATAGGTGGTGTTTTGTGGCAATAAATAAAGGACTCGCTAACCTCCAGTTTTCTGACTTCATCACGGGGACCTTAAGTACAGTACAGTACACTTGTATTACATTGGCTTATTTATCTCGGCAAAAGCTAAGTTACCCGGTTTTCTGACTATTGTATTATACAGACACAGTACAGTTATTTAAAGGAGTAATACACTTTTGATACTTTGGAGTGCCATGATATCTCCAAAGTATGCCAGGAAACAGGACCAGATTAACCAAACTAATGGTGGCATGTTGCTGAGAATAGTTTGCAGGAATCAGTTGCTTGAGATATACCAATGAACTCAACATCTAACAGTAAAAGCAAATTGAATTTATATTATTTTAGTCTGTATATATATTACCCTTATAAATTGCTGTACGTTAGCTTATACATTACAGCAGGAGGCACCCAGTTACTCTATTTTCTGGCTATTATACAAACACAGTACAGTTAGATTACAATGAATTATTTATCCCTACAAGTTAAATTACTGTACCTAATTTATCCCAGCAAGAGGAGCCCAGTTACCCCATTTTCTGGCTATTATTTACACAGACTTCCTGAAGAGCTGTGAGATGATGTGGAGTCAGAGTGTGTGGTCGTCCACCATCACCGCTCAGGCCGCCACCCGCTTCCTGAAGGAGGGAGGCCTTGTGTCCCTCCCAGGAGCCCTGCCAGCCCTCTCAGGAACCCCAGGTCAGTCAACATTAGTTATATTATACCTATTTATATTTCCACACAGATGGATGAACCGAGTGGAGGAAAACAAAGGAGTGGAATGGGAGTACACACATGTTTTATTATTATTATATTATTATTATTTTTTTTTTTTATATATCAGTCCTTCATCTCCACACTGGAGGTAACCCTTTGCTAGGGAAATCATACAGAGGAGGGGATCCCCGTGCCCCTCACTCCACGGCTATTACACCGAAACAGGACCCGAGTCAGTTTCGGCTGTGGCTGCCTAAGCAGTAAGGCCCCACACAGCCAACTCAAACCCCCCACCCCCTGCACATAGGGGGGGTAACCTCTGGCAACAGTGAGAAATTTTTACAGTGTCCCGAGCAGGACCCGAACGCTGAACCACAGAAACTGCAGCCGCACACTCTACCACTGTGCTATGTTATATTATACCCTTTTTATATATTCACCATGGCTGATATAACAAACAGATAGATAAACAGAGTAGAGGAATACGAGGGAGGGGAAGGGAAATACACACGTTATATTATACCCTCTTATGTATCCACCGTGGCTAATATCACATGAACACTATACCATAATTATAAGGAAGAGTGAGAATGATGGAGGGATGGAGAGTGAGTATGATTAATGGAAGGATGGAGAGAAGGAAAGAGGGAAGAAAAGATGGAGGGATGGAGAGAGAAAAGGAAAGATGGAGGGATGGAGAGAGAGAAGAAAAGATGGAGGGATGGAAAGAGAGAAGGAAAGATGGAGGGATGGAGAGAGGGAAGGAAGGGAAGATGGAAGGATGGAGAGAGGGAAGGAAGGGAAGATGGAGGGATGGAGAGAGAGAAGGAAGGGAAGATGGAGGGATGGAGAGAGGGAAGGAAGGGAAGATGGAGGGATGGAGAGAGAGAAGGAAGGGAAGATGAAAGGATGGAAAGAGGGAAGGAGAAATGGAGACACAAAAAAAAAAGCAGGTGATGAAGAAAGTAAATAAAGAATAGAAATAAGACAGAACCAATACAGCATAAGGTTGGTGAATAGTTAGTGTACAGGGTGGAAGGGAATACACAAAGGAGTGGAAGGGGAGTGTTGGATCAAATATTATAACACACAGGTGGAGGAGCAGGCTGGAGGAATACACAGGGAGTGGAAAGGGAGTGAGTGCTTGCTGAGTGAGGGAGGACTGTTTACTCTTCTGTCGTGACCACTTCCTTGGCAGTACTGTAGTTGTGTGTTGGATAAAATAACCAAACCTTTATAGAATAAGGTTGGTGAATAGCCTGGTGTTTGTAAGGTTACAGGCTAAGAAAAACAAAATGACACTACTATTTAAGGGGAGAAACTCTTCATGGAAAATTGGAGGGCTACCAATTCCACCAAACTATCCCAGGAAACAAACAAATCACCTCGTCATAACTAACCAACGGGGGACCTGTGTTATCGTGACAGTTTGTAGGATTTAGTCAGCCAGCCCCACCACCAATATACCATCAAGAGTCTCTCCTCATTAGCTAAGATTGGCATAGGTGGGGGATCAGTTATGTGACATGGGTTGTATGCAAAAGTATTCGTAGTATTGGCGATGGTGTGGTACCAGTACGATGGCTCTGTAGTGTGTCTATGGAGTCGTCGTACCGGTACCACACCAAGAATATTATTGCAACGGCCCTTAGTTTGGCGGATTAGTTTGGCAGATTCAGCAGCCTGCCAGCCTTCCAATTTACCATGAAAAGTTAAGTTTCTCCCTCTAAGCTAAGATTGGTATCACTGGTTGGTACAGGTATGATTGGGTATGGAATGGCCAAGGCAGCAGTACACCAGTTGACCAAGAGCCTCGGACAGGACAACTCTGGACTTCCCAAAGACGCAACGGCCGTGTCCATCCTCCCCGTCACACTAGACACACCCATGAACCGCAAGTGGATGTCTGGTGCTGACTTCTCAACCTGGACCACACTGGAGTTTGTGGCTGAGTAAGTTGTACACACACACACACAAAAACAGCCTATGAACACACACACACACACACACACAGCCTACGAATGTGCACACACACATAGCCTATGAATGCACTCACACATGTACATAACCTATGAACACACACACATAGATTATGAACACACACACACACACAAAATTTAACTATCA
>JAWQEG010005332.1:65000-94705 GCA_033782935.1 Petrolisthes cinctipes
TCATGGTGTTCAAGATATATTATATAATTATGATGCAAGTGCCTAGAAATTGGAGTAAGATATTATAAGATATATTTTTGTAAGGAGAGATGTAAGCTTCCCTACCACAGATGCCAAGTAAGTGGTTTCTTTTTCTTCTACGGCTGATGATGTAAATTTCTGATGTTTACAAGAGTTTTTTGCGAGGATATGAGAATGTAAAGTAATTTTCTTATACACACTATCCTTTGCTATGTGTTCTAATGTGTCTGAAAGTACTCACAAACAACACGCTGTTTTGGAAAACACTGTACTTAAGGGGATAATACACTTCTGGTACATTAGAGTGCCTTGATTCCTCCAACTTATGCAAAGAAACAGGACCAGATTGACAAAAATAATGGTGGCTTGTTGCTTGAAATAGATTGAAGGAATTAGTTGCTCCAGATTTTCCAACTTTGTACTATCCCTTTAAAAATGTGGCATCTGTTGTGTTTGCATTTATTAATTGTGATATTGTTGATGGTTATGTGAAGAAAGACTTCCCTTTATTACTGTTATTGAAGTAGAGTGAAAACATGATTATTGTTGTTAGTGAGTGATTGCCAGAAAGAGTTTATGAATCTTTAACTGCATTATTTGGCTTTGCAAGAAGTTTGTTCAAGATAATGGGTAAGAAGCAGAAAAAATTACATGCTGTGCTTCCCAAGAAAATGTGTGAAAAATTATATGAAAGGAGAGTATGACAGTAGACAAGATATACATTTAAAATATTGGACAGTAAACAAGATAATTATACTGTATGGTAAATATTCTGAATGAAAGGAATAACAACTACTACCGTGCTTCCCAGGAAAATGTATGAAGAGATTTTAGTGGAGATAAATATAAAAACACTACAGGAGAGAATGAACAGACAAGAAATGCATTAAAAACATCACGTGACAAGAAAAAAAAAAAAAAGTGCTGCGCTTCCCAGGTAAACACACAAAAAGATTAAGTGTAAAGATAAGACCACAGAGGAAGAGATGATTACGACAGACATGCATTTAATAGGAAACAAGAGTTCATGACAAGGGCATGTGTGTGTGTGTGTTTAAGTGTTCCCAGTGCTTCCCTCAACACATATACACGTAACACACACACATCCCAGCCCATCCCAGCATAGCATACTCACAGATCAACACTTTTTTTCCAAACTTTTACATCATCCAAGCATGTACTGTATGTAGAAAGAGCAAGAGAAGTAATGTATGGAGATTACATTCCATTTCCTTCCCAACATTAAAGATCAAATGAAGTGTGGTACAAGTTTTACTTTTTCCTGTATATTTTAATAATGGGAATGAATACCTGATTAGCTTTTTAAGTGATGTCCATGTCTTTGGTTCCATATCGGGTTTTCTCCTGTTGTTGAGGTAAGTGTCTAATTATTGGTTTTCTTTCCGTAGGCTTCTTTTGTGTTCGTTATTTTCCTCCTCAGTGTTTTGGTTTGTACGGTTTCTTTTTATCGTCATCTCTTTCCTACGTAGCCAGTTCATACACAGTGCTTGGCCAGTTCATACAGTACCAAATATACTTTCACACTGGTAAATGTCATGGTTATAGACCTGTTTAGGGAATCGAAAGATAGAACATTCAATAAATAATTTTTAATAAAATCCTATACTATGGTTAGGAAAATAAATGCCTTAACTGCCATACTAGATCATAGGTTCTCAATCACAAATGCTACTGAATGGTGGAAGTTATTGCAGGTAAGATGGGAAGCTTGTCCAGTAAAGTACTTCAATGTATAATATATAATAGTCATTTATTATTTGTTTTTCTGTGTAAGAGCACAATACAGTAAACCCTGGGTACCATATACAGTACTGGAGACGAGTTAAAATGTAATGAATCTATGAATAAAGAGATCTTGAATCAATGAAAAACTTGGGGGAAATAAAGGCATAAACTTCAAATTACCATACAGTATAAGCAATAAGATTTGATTACAGTATACTGAACTATTGCATTAGTCAGGACAATATACTTTAGGTTAGTGTACAAATTATGTTCCAACCTGTAGTCATGGAGAAATACAACACTTAACATGGGACTACTCTATTAATTTCAATTCTTCAACTGTTCCTACTTTTTTCCTATTTCAATCCTACTTGTCCCTCATCTCTATCTCCTCCCTTATGTTACTGGGTCTTCCTGGCCTGGTTTAGTCATCTTTCTTACTCTTCAAATCTGCAGTAATTAAAAAGATGGTAACTTTTGATACATTGGAGTGACTTTATTCCTCCAATGTACTCCAGGGAACAGGACCAGATGAATAAAACAAATGGTGACCTGTTGTTGCTTGGAATAGTTTGGAGGAATCAGTTGCTTCAGATTTACCAACTGAACTGCCACCTTAACATTTTGCCTGACAGCTTCTTCAGAATACAACAACCCATTGTGTTCCCAAGAGGCCGAGCGGTGACGTTAAATACCCGATGGTGACGTGTACATATAAATCGTTGTCATCTAGTGGAGCATAAAATGAGCAAAAAACCACCATGGAGCTCACAACTGCTGACCCTCCATTAGTGCAACACATGTCAAGCACACAACACCTCATAGCTTCACTCAATAATAATCACACAGGGCCTTGCAAGAGTCACAGGCTACTGATAACCTACAGTCCACACAGAGAGAGAGAGAGAGAGAACAAAATAATCACAGCAGTCCCATGTTGGTGTGTTCTTCCTCCAGCCTGTGTATACTAAAGGGGGTATAGGAAAAAGGTGAGCATAGGCAAACTTGTATAATTATAATGAGAGATTCCTGTACTGTACCACAACAATGAATGACTGTCTAAAATTTTCATCTCTTACCAATTACAGTGGGTCAGAGTGAGCCGTTAAAATGGTCATCTGTGAAGAGTTGGTTTCAAGTTTTCCCCAACTAACATTATGTGTTGTCGGAATCTCTTCAAAATGGAATGTTAAAATACTTGGGAGACATTCTTTTGGTAAATACATGTTTTATAGGAACATGGGATTTGGAAAGTGTTATTAATTGTATTATAATTTGAGTTTTCTCCAATATGCACATTTCATTCATTATAGTGGAGAAATTTCCTTTGCAGCAACACACACATACTGTACAATACTGGATATTAAAATGAATTGAAATGCTTTAAATTATAGAAAAAAATTAATCTAAAGTGTAAAATGTTACCTATTATACCTTAGAATATACATAAAATTAATGACCAGTTTATAACTATTTTGGTTTAAGTAAATAAATTTACTGGTATGGTTGCAGATTATGGAGACACTCTTGTGGTTAGACTGGGGGGCTATTGTATACTCCAACAAAATATTCCAAGAAACAGGTTACCCCAGTATACAAGTAGGGGGTCTGTTTTATGGCACAGTTGGAGGAATCAGTAGCCTTCCAATTTTACCACATTACCTCTGCCACTGTACCAGACAAACAGTGTTACAGTAAATTCCATATACTGTACCATGGAAAAAACAATTGTATCCACTACTTCACTTTCCATTCAGTCCGTTGTTAAAGACCATCAAATGTTTTCTCAGGTTACTGTTCATCATTACCCAACAGAAAGAGTATTCTACTGGGTCTGTGTTTAATAATGAGAAGCTTTAAATGTGTTGGCATAATATTGAGAGCCTCGTGTATCTGGTCAGTTTTATCCAAGTGTATAAAGACTGGGTAACCAAAGACCTGCAATCAGTCACAATAACAAGCACCAGTTTCTTTCAGTTATGTTTTAACTTGACAACCAATGTTACGTTCACAAACCCATTGACATGCACACACAGCCTTGAGGTGATGTGTCAGTGAATATAATACTCCATCACAATCCAACATCACAACACACTCACTCGTATCATTAATATAGATTTGTTCATGGATTACCAGCCAAAAGCTGGACTTAGTATAGAATATAACAAAATAGTCTCCTATCTACAGTAATACAGTATTATCTTATCATAGAAACATATATTATCTTGGGTTATGAGGCAAATCATTTCTTCTGGCAGACATTGTCCCTTGACTCATGTTATTGGGCTTCACAGAGAAGTCTACATTAACATAATATGGAGAAGGTTTAGGGCTGTGAGTGTCCCTACCTAAGCTGCTACTACCAGATTCATTAGACAAGTTATGTGCTTTAGAAGTATGTGTGAATGTGTCAGTATGTTGAGCCACTCCTCCAGCCTTCCAGCCAGACAATTTCCCACCTTTGTCACCATTATTATCATTATCATCATCATCGGAGTGTTCCCCGTGGTATGACTTGGCTTCACCTTCCCCATGATGGCTGTGTCCGGGGCCACCTTGGGGGTTGTAGTAATTCCTGGAGGGTGCCGAGGACGACCCGGGAGTCACCTCGGGAGACAGGTGCGAGGCCGAGGAAGGAGCTGTGGTTCTGGGGGTCCCGGAACTGAGGTATCTTGGTGACTGGAAGCCCGGGTGTGGGGTCTGGTGGTGGTGGTGCTGTGGGTGGGAGGGGAAAGAAGGAGGTGGTGTGGGGGTAGAAGTGGGGAGTCTGGGGTAGATGGTAGGGTAGGTGACATTGACGTAGTGAGGGGAGTGGGAGGGGGAGGTGACCAAGGCCCGGGCAGAGTCGTTGAGCAGCTGTAGTGTGGTGGAGCTGCGGGTCCAGTCATCCTTGTACACCTGTAGTAAACAAACCACATTGTACAGTAGGCCCTTCATACAAGATGATTGATTAAATTTAGAACATATTATATCCTATCAACACAGGCTCAGTAAATCACTTATTCTGTACGGAGGCAGAGTGGATACAGCGACGGACTGCAGATGTCAAAGATCCAGGTTCGAGTCCACGAGAAACGTCTGGGGTTTTTCCGAGGTGAGCTGATGGTTCTGCCGTTCTTCTAGTATCCTGGCTACACCGACACGTCAAGAAAATGCCTGACCATATTCCAAGATGTTGTGAGTGATGGGTATACTGTAGCTGCTCTTTCCTGATAGTGACGTGTGTAAATAAGGTGTTATCATCAAGTGGGACAGAAGATAAGCTACCAACATCATCATGAAGCTCCACTGTCTCATCCAGAACGACACTCATTAATCTCGGGGCCTCGCAAAAGTCACGGGATACTTACAGCCTACAGTCCCGAGGTTGAAAAAAAAAAAAAAAAAAAAAAAAAAAAGCAGCCTTGGAACACACACACACACACACACAATCCTTTTAACACAGGCTTAGTAAATTCCTTAGTCTGTATGGTAATGAATAACACAAGCCTGGGAAAACATTTGGTGGTCTTCCAATGAGTGACTGTGTGTTAAGTGAAATGGTGGATACGACTATTTATCTACTGTATATCACGGGTCAACTGTAATAAAACATGAACGTTGTAATAAAACACTGTAATAAAACACTAAAGTTGTAATAAAACACTAACATTGTAATAAAACACTAACGTTGTAATAAAACACTGTAACAAAACACTGTAATAAAACACTAAAGTTGTAATAAAACACTAACGTTGTAATAAAACACTAACGTTGTAATAAAACACTGTAACAAAACACTGTAATAAAACACTAAAGTTGTAATAAAACACTAACGTTGTAATAAAACACTAACGTTGTAATAAAACACTGTAACAAAACACTGTAATAAAACACTAAAGTTGTAATAAAACACTAACGTTGTAATAAAACACTAACGTTGTAATAAAACACTGTAACAAAACACTGTAATAAAACACTAAAGTTGTAATAAAACACTAACGTTGTAATAAAACACTAACGTTGTAATAAAACACTAACGTTGTAATAAAACACTAACGTTGTAATAAAACACTAACGTTGTAATAAAACACTAACGTTGTAATAAAACACTAACGTTGTAATAAAACACTAACATTGTAATAAAACACTAACATCATAATAAAACACTAACATTGTAATAAAACACTAACATCATAACAAAACACTAACGTTGTAATAAAACACTAACGTCTTAATAAAACACTAACACACCTGGTAAACACATACTGTCATATCAAGCACACACACACCTCAAGTCTCACCCCAAATTTTCTGCTCAAGTCTTTTTAATGCAAGAGTTAATCGGTACGGTATTCTCAATCTTTCACAACACAACTGATCAATTCTGGAACAAACTACTGTACTGTTAAGGGGGTGCCGGAGTAAGGGACAGGCATGGGGGGGGGACTGGGGGGAGTGCTGGAATAAGGGGACAGGCTTGGGGGGGACTGGGGGGAGTGCGGGAATAAGGGGACAGGCTTGGGGGGGCCTGGGGGGAGTGCGGGAATAAGGGGACAGGCTTGGGGTGGGTAGAAAGCCTGTACCCCTATTCCCGCACCCCTCAAAGACCCCCCCAAGCCTGTCCCCCTATTCCCGCACCCCCAAAGACCCCCCCAAGCCTGTCCCCCTATTCCCGCACCCCCCAAAGACCCCCCCAAGCCTGTCCCCTACTCCCGCACCCCCTTAAGCAACCATTTTTCCCCCGTACTAAGACATGACTTTCAATGCAATGTGCCTAGGCATCTCAAATTTAACCGGACAGCAAACACAATAATAATTAACACAATAAAAAAAAAAGGGGAATAAACACACAATAAAAAAAAAAGGGGCATAAACACACAATAAAAAAAAAGGAGAAAAAACACAATAAGCGAGTCACTTTGTAGATCATTCATTGCAGTGCTTCCAGAATAATAAATGACCTCTCTTTCCATATAGCCTGTGTATGTAAGAATTCAAGTGAGGTGTTATAACCGACCTGTATAGTGAGTAGTGGTACGAGTGGTGCGAGCCTCTCCCTCACGTGTGCCAGTACCATCTGTTCGTTGGCGTCGCGTCTGATCCGCACATGTAGGCTTCCCATCAACACAAACCCACAAGAGTCCCCCGGGGTGTGGTGTCCCTGGTGTACCAAACATACACACTAACGTTACTACAGTTATCATTATTACACGCTCTTTATATTTGCCCATGTCTATACTCCATTGTTTAACCCGATAGAAAAAAAATAAATAAATAAATAAATAAAATAAAATAAAAAATAAAAGAGTTATCACAATCATTATTACTATATGCTTTTTATATTTGCCCATGTCTATACTACATTGTTTAACCTGGTGAAATCCACACATGTTTCCACAATTACTGTATTGCAAAAATATATATGCTGTACAGTAATTGCCGGTTTTCATATCTATACTTGTACATTGTTTAATCTGCTGAAAATACACACACGTTACCACAATCACTATTACACGAGTATTATATCTTCCGGCTCTCATGTTTATACAGCATTTACTCTATTATTTAACTCGGTGAAAATATACATACGTTACCACAATAATTAGACATTTATTATAATTGCTGTCTCCCACATCTAAACGTTTTATCCTGGTGAAGAATGTAATGGCTCACACATATAATTTATTGGTTTATATGATAAGTGTAATGTAATGGAATCCAAGACAAATTATTCTACATCTAAAATTTACACCACTTGGTACTCATCTGTAACTTGTCAACACTGGGATGTAAACAAAACGTGTATCAAAGGTCACATGACTTAGAATGGCATCAGTGCACTTTTATCATGATAATAATAACACACCACCATACCTTCTCATCATTAATAATACCCAAAAATGCACTATATAATTTCTCATCCTTTACAATACCCCAAAATGAGCTACAATTTATTTTTTTACTACCCAAAAATGGACTATGATTTATGATTCTTTATATTACCTAAAAATGGACTATAATTTCTGATCTTTTAAACCTCCCAAAATACATGAGACACTATAATTTCTGACTGTTTAAACTACCCAAAACAAACACCATAATTTCTGATATTTTATAATCATTACCCAGAAAAAGACACTACTGTATATTTCTATTAAACACATTATTGAAGACTGCAACACACACAACCACACTCGCCAACAACACAACATACACTCACTGAGGGCACTGTGGGAAAGCCCGGTTCAGGCCATGGCCTTCCTCAGGAGCTCGAGGCTGCTCGGCCAGACAGCTTGAGGAACTTCAACAACAACAACCCAAAAAAATGCACTACGAGTTTTGATCTTTTCTATAAGCCATACCCCATATCCTGCCCATGATGGTGTGGTGCCAGTGTTGATCACCGAAGTGGCCGCCGGTCTCCCCCACGCTGCCGACACACCCGATGCTCCACCTCCACCACCTCCCCCAGCACCACCACCGACACCGACGCCGCCGCCACCACCACCAAGCGACGCACTCCCTCCGCCACCGCCGCCGCCGCCAAGCCTGCCCCCGGAGACCCCCAGTGCCCAGAACTTCTCGTGCCGGAACTCGAGGACCCCGTCGAGGGTGAGCGCTTCCCTGAGGCACTTGTCCAAAGGTGCCAGGATGGGGCCCGGGGTGGTCTGAGGAAAAGCAGAAGGGATGATGATGATGATGGCACGAATATGTTTGAGGGTTTTAAAAGAAGGAATAAGTTTGTGGGTAAAGAAGGAGTATGTTTGACGGTATAGAAGGAGTAAGTTTGTGGGTATAGAAGGAGTAAGTTTGTGGGTAAAGAAGGAATATGTTTGACGGTAAAGAAGGAATAAGTTTGAGGGTATAGAAGGAATAAGTTTGACGGTAAAGAAGGAATAAGTTTGACGGTAAAGAAGGAATAAGTTTGACGGTAAAGAAGGAATAAGTTTGTGGGTATAGAAGGAATAAGTTTGTGGGTAAAGAAGGAGTAAGTTTGAGGGTATAGAAGGAGTATCTTTGACAGTATAGAAGGAGTAAGTTTGTGGGTATAGAAGGAATAAGTTTGACGGTAAAGAAGGAATAAGTTTGAGGGTAAAGAAGGAATATGTTTGACGGTAAAGAAGGAATAAGTTTGACGGTAAAGAAGGAATAAGTTTGAGGGTTTTAAAAGAAGGAATATGTTTGACGGTAAAGAAGGAATATGTTTGACGGTAAAGAAGGAATAAGTTTGAGGGTATAGAAGGAATAAACTTGATGGAATTAGAATGTTTATGTGAGGAGTAAGTTTGCAATAGAAGTAAGTGTTTGTTTATGTTAGGAATAGGGTTGAAGGAAGAGGAAAAGTATTGACATATTATGAAGTAAAAGTCGATGAAGGGAAACAGGGAGGAAAAAGAAGAAGTAATGAAAGAAAGGGAGGAAAAAGAAGAAGTAATGAAAGAAAGGAAGGAAAAATTTAACGTGTAGGCAATAATTATCTCTCATTTAAATTTTTTGAGAATGAGGAGACAGGAAGATAGGCATGGAGAAAGGAAAGTAAAAGGAAGGAAGGAAGGAAGGAAAATGAAATAAAGGAAAGTAAAAGGAAGAAAGGAAGGAAGGAAAATGAAATAAAGGAAGGAAAAACAAAACATGAAAAGAGAAAGGGAAAGAAAACAAACACTGAAGGCAATATTTTTCGCTCTTTCATAAATTTTTTGAGTACGAGAAGATAGGATAGAGAGGAAGGGAGAAAGGAAACTGAATGAAAAAGAAAGGAAATATGAAGGCAATAATTTTCTCTCTTCTATAAATTTTTTTGAGGAGAATGGAATATGAAAGAAAGGAAGAAAAAAACAAAAAATGATGGCAACAATTGTCTCTAGTTTTTAAGGGGGTGCGGGAATAGGGGTACAGGCTTGGGGGGGTTTAGGGGGGTGCGGGAGTAGGGGACAGGCTTGGGGGGGGTTTGGGGGGTGCAGAAGTAGGGGGGACAGGCTTGGGGGGGGGGGGGGAGGTACAGGAACAGGGGACAGGCTTGGGGGGTGCAGGAGTAGGGGGACAGGCTTGGGGGGGGGGGGGGTGCAGGAGTAGGGGGACAGGCTTTGGGGGGGGGGGGGGTGCAGGAGTAGGGGGACAGGCTTTCTACCCACCCCAAGCCTGTCCCCTACTCCTGCACCCCCCAAAACAGGCTTGGGGTGGGTAGAAAGCCTGTCCCCTATTCCCTCACACCCCTAACCCCCCCCAAGCCTGTCCCCCTACTCCTGCACCCCCCCAAAACCACCCCCAACCCTATCACCTACTCCCGCACCCCCTAACCCCCCCCCGAGCCTGTCCCCCTACTCCTGCACCCCCCTAAAACCCCCCAACCCTGTCACCTACTCCCGCACCCCCTAAACCCCCACCAAGCCTGTCCCCCTACTCCTACACCCCCCTAAAACACCCTAACCCTGTCACCTACTCCCGCACCCCCTAAACCCCGCCCCAAGCCTTGCCACCTACTCCTGCACCCCCCAAACCCCCCACCCCCCAAGCCTGTCCCCCTACTCCCGCACCCCCTTATATGAGATAGGGGGGGATGAGAAGGATGAGACAGTGTGGGGGCCAGACCGTACCTGTAGGAGTATACTGGCCGATGACACACACAGCGGGAACATGGTGGTGATGGTGAGGAGGGCGATCACCAGGGCCGCTACACTGTCTGCCCATTGGTAGTTGCTGTAGGCACAAATATATAAACACAACATTATATACAGTAATCACTAATAAGGAAATATATAAACACAACAGAGGTATAGAAAAAAAAAAAAAAAAAATACAGTACTGTAATCACTAATAAGGAAATAAATAAACACAATATATATACAGTAATCACTAATAAGGAAATATATAAACACAACAGAGGTATAGAAAAAAAAAATAAAAAAAATAAATAAATAAATACAGTAATCACTAATAAGGAAATAAATAAACACAACATATGTACAGTAATCACTAATAAGAAAATAAATAAACACAACAGAGGTATAGAAAAAAAAAAAAATACAGTAATCACTAATAAGGAAATAAATAAACACAACAGAGGTATAGAAAAAAAATAAATAAATAAATAAATACAGTAATCACTAATAAGGAAATATATAAACACAACATTATACAGTAATCACTAATAAGGAAATCTGTTGTGTAGTTTGGAGGATTCGGTAGAGGCCCAAGATTTACCGTCTCTCAAAGAAGTTTCTCCCCTCGAGGTAAAAAAAAAGTGTGATTGATTGATTGATTTATTGATTTACTGATATTAGGCGTCTGTACATGAGGTGCCCAAGGAAGAAGGTGATTTGAGTTATGGGATGAGTTATGTGACAGTAAGCACAAAAGGTAACAGATGAAGAAAATTGACGGTTGGAATAGTGAAAGCCCCATTTAGTGATCTTTTATGACAAGCAGGGATACTGGGGAGGTAAAGGCATGAACAACTCACTAGATCTGTAGAATGAGGTGATCCATGAGTATTGCCAGGAAGCCAGCGATGGATATGAGTACCACCGGATCCACTCTGGGCAGCAGGAGTCGGGTCAAGGCAGGCACGTATACACACAGACTGTAATGTAAACAAAACTGCATGTCAGAGTCCAAAACAAAGGCATGTACCGTCGCTCAAAAAAGTATCTGAAAAAATTCGGCAACTGTAATAAGACAATTGGGACGAAAGTTTCTGGTAAATGGTAGAGGATAAGGCGTGAAGTCTTGTTCATTATGAGAACAATCGCATCCTATTTTTCAGATACTTTTTTTGAGCAATGGTACACACACAGACTGTAATGTAAAGTGAACCATGACTGAGTTAGTTACTGCTTATACAGTAATCCCCATGGTTTATTTTCCTTGTGTACATGTATTGAGATGTAAAGGCTGACCTGTGGCACATGTCCGCTACGTGTTCCTGTAGTAATGAGGACTGTGAGACCCGTAGTACCTGAGCCAAGGGTGGGTTACGGGCCATACCAGTCATACCCAGATGTAATACCAGGCCTCCTACACCACCCACACTCAGCAGACCTCTGTAATTATTATTTTAACATACTGGTATATCTCATGTAATATAAAAACATACTAGTATATTTCACATAACATATAAACATACTGGTATACATCACATAACATTTATAATAATCTACAAACATAGAGTACTAGTATATCTCTCATAACATATAAACATCCAAGTATACCTCACAATAACATACATAATAACACAACAACACAAATCTACTCTTTCTTTTTGGTTGCTGTCTGTCCCTCCTCTCCGCCTCCTTCTCCCTTTTTCACAGTCTTCTTTCTTATCATCATCCTTCCCTGTACTGATGATTGTACATGAGAATATCGTTGGTGTTGACGATGGTGTGGTACTGGTATGAAGGCTGGCTGTGTAGTGTGTGTATCTATGATGACAATGTAATGGTACCACTCCATTGTCAACACTACCACTATAGTGTGTATGTCTCTGAAGTCATAATACCGGTACCACTCCATCGTCAACACTACCACTCCATTGTCAACACCACCACTATAGTGTGTATGTCTCTGAAGTCATAATACCGGTACCACTCCATCGTCAACACCACCATGAATGTTCCTGCCTATGACTCAATATAATTATGATACTAACGTGTGAACAACTTGATGTTCGACGAGCCTCTCGACGCACTCCTTGACGATGACCACCGCACCCAGGAGAGAGAGGGTGACTGAAGCGAACACGGCGGCCACCTCACATCTCAGATAACCACACGGGAAGCTGGTACTGGCACGCTGACCCTCGCTCCACACACACACCAGACGCGTCACCAAGCTTAACACATAAACAAACACACAATTTGGGTAATTTCTAATGGTGAAAAGGTTACAGCTTCCTCATTTATTCATTCCCCCCCCCTTTTTTTTTGTAATGCAATCAAAGATAAATTACTGTACTGTATGCCAAATATTTATACACACACAGAGTAAGGTTAATTTTTTTTTTTTTACCTATATATATATATATATATATAAATAATGAAATCCTAGAAAAGTTACTGTGCACCAAAGCTTTGTACAAGCAGAAACTAATCTATAACTTTTAAACTCTGCAATATAACCGGAATATGCATCTCAACTCATATATACTACTTAGAAGGGAATTAGTGCATTTTTGCCAAGTTAAATAAAGATATATTACAGTATAGACTATTGTTTGTTGTGTACACACACACACACATGCATACATACAGCATACTTGGTAAGTAAATTAAATACACACACACACTTGCATACAGAATGCTTGGTAAGTAAATTAAGCACACACACACACACACACACACATGTATACAGAAGGCTTGGTAAGTATATCAAACACACACATACTTGCACCATGTGCAAAATGGACTGAGAAGAAATTACAGTATTATAACATCAATCATAATACTGTAGTGGAAGCAAATTCATTACAGTAGGCCCCTGCTTGATATAAGATGATTAAATTTGAAACTTTCATTTTAAGGGGAGATTCTATTGTTGGTGAAATTGAAGGTCTCTGATTCCACCAAGCTATACCAAGAAACAGATCCCCTATTACTACCATTGAGGGCATCTGTTTTCTGGCATAGTTAGGGGGAATCAGTAGCCTTCCAAAATGCCAACCAGAGAATCTCCTCTTAACACAGGCACAGTAAACCACTCAGTCAATATGGAAATGAATAACATAAACCTGGGAAAACATTGGGTGGTCTTCATTGAGGAACCGAGTGTAAAATGAAGTGGTGGGTAATGAATAACAGAAGTAAACATTTAGTGGTCTTCAATGAGTGTGAATTGGAGTGGTGGGTAATGAATAACATAAGCCTGGGTAAACATTGGGTGGTCTTCATTGAGGGACCGAGTGTAAAATGAAGTGGTGGGTAATGAATAACAGAAGTAAACATTTAGTGGTCTTCAATGAGTGTGAATTGGAGTGGTGGGTAATGAATAACATAAGCCTGGGTAAACATGTGGGACAAAGTGTAAAATGAAGATGGTGGATACAACAATTTATTCACTGCATATCAAGGGTCTACTGTATTACACAATGGGATAGAGTGTAGGTCAAGTTGTATACTGTATAATTATCTTACCTGAGTAGACTGAACCAGGAGAGATATGTATAGGCCATCAGAGCTGAAATGCACATTATATAACATTAACCACAACACATATATATCTTTTGGTGAGCTTCAATGAGGGACTGAGTGTAAAATGTAGAAGTGGGTAAATGTATAACAAGACATAATCCAGCCTGTAGTAACATGAGAATGAGTATACATTAATGAAGGATGGTGTATAAAATAAATATAAAGTGTAAAATGAAGAGGTACATGTAAGTATTCATTCGTGTGTTGTGTGTTATATCAATGAGGAGTTTACCGCTAGGTAGGCTAGAATTTGGAGAGGCTACCGTCAATTATTATACAAATCGGAAAACGTGAATAAAAAACGTGAATAAATAGATGAGAATAAATAAACTTAAATAAAGAAAAGAGAATAAAAAACTCTTGATATACAGAAACATGAATAAAGAAATAATAATAAAAAATGTGAATAAAGAACGGCTAATAAAAAAATGTGAATAAAGAAATGTGAATAAAAAAATGTGAATAAAAAAATGTGAATAAAGAAATGTGAATTAAAAAATGAACAAAAAGATGAATACAGAAACGTGAATGAAGAAACTGTTAATAAAGAACATGGATAAAGAAAAGTAAATAAAAAAAACATGAATAAAGAAATGCAATAAAAAAAAAAAAAAAAAAAAAATCCTATGAGAGTGCCCACCTACCCATGCTTCGCGTCGTGTGGCACCAAGAGAGGAGGAGCAGCGTGGCACCGAGGTTGACTCCGACCAGTGCCAGGGTGACGCGGCCCTCTCGCTGCTGGCACACCCACTCCACCTCACGCCCGATTCTCCTCACCCACCACACGCCGCCTCGCATCTCTCGGAACGGACGGATGAAGTACTGTATTGGGGGAGGGGGGAGAGGGGTGGGGGATGTATCAGGGAGGTGCCGCATCTTATACAGTAAACCTTCATTATCTACTGTTGTTATGGGTGTGTGTTATACCGTTTGTAATGAATCCGTGGACTGTAAACTCTCATATTCCACTACAGTATTGTTATGGGTGTAAAATACAAGTATACCAAAACCCTCATTATGTGTATTATACTTTTTATAATGATTCTGAATCCGTGTTCTATCAAAGACAAAAGTCGTGTCGTTAAATTTGGTGGAAAAAAATATACGGTAAAGAGCGAACAATACTGGACCTGAAGGACATTATTGTGGTGGGGATTTCATTATGTTTCAAGAGTTACATTAATTAAATCATCGGACAAGATAGCGACACGACCCTTGTCTTCGATGGTACACTAAACCCTCATTATTTTTCCTTCATCATTTTCACTCATTCCTTTCCTTTCTATTCTTGCACATTATTTTTCCTTCATCATTTTCAGTCATTCCTTTCCTTTCTATTCTTGCACATTATTTTTCCTTCATCATTTTCACTCACTTCTTCCTTTCTATCCACCACTGTCTGTTGTTATGGGTGTGTGATGTACAATGAGGGTTTACTGTACACAAATTCATTACAAATAGCACAGTACAACACACCTAAAACAACAACAACAGTGCAAAACAAGGAAGTACCGTCACATTTTTTTGGAGGGCGACCGAATCCTCCAAACTAAGTCAGAAAACACGTCCCCTGTTAGTCACACTGAGGCGATTTGTTTCCTGGGAGAGTTTGGAGGAATCAGTCACCCTCCAAATTACCAAAAAGAAGTTCTCCCCTTAACCAAGTGAGAATGCATGGAAAATTATTATGGTGTATAGTATAGTATAGTATTGTTGAGCCAGTAGAAAGTGCAAGTAAAATATGAGTGTATAATGGCCACATCTGACTACCACTCATAATTTCAGTCAGTCAGTTTCCACTTTACATTCTCTCTGGAGTCTTAGTGATTCATTGATAAAAATACCAAGGTTTCCTAAAAAGAACTGAGGGCCCAGTGGGGCTGACTTTATTCTCTGTGAATAATAGTAATCCCCCACAGGGCTAGAATAAAGATTGTTGTAGGATTTGGTCACTTTCTAGTGGATTTGACGAAATCTGCCCACATGGATTAAAAATCCACCTGTGTACTGCAA
Source organism: Petrolisthes cinctipes (assembly GCA_033782935.1). Classification (NCBI taxonomy): domain Eukaryota; kingdom Metazoa; phylum Arthropoda; class Malacostraca; order Decapoda; family Porcellanidae; genus Petrolisthes; species Petrolisthes cinctipes. The sequence goes on from JAWQEG010005332.1 coordinate 80,945, forward strand.
CTGGAGGCCTTTTTTTTTTTCACTGCTGTGTGGACCGCCAGCACACAGGGGGGTGCATTTCCCTTTGTATGCAGCAGTGTAAACTCCCTCCCCCTTATGGTGCCTTCAGGGCTGGTCTCATGAAAGGTACGGCCCCACTTGTAGCTCTTGTGGTAACGTGGACTTGTGCCCACACCACTGGCTGTGGTATCAAAGACCTTCCCCCCAATGAGGACCCCAGACTCCCTGGTCCAGTAAGCTGTGGTCCCATTTCCCTGGGATGTGCTTAGGTAGCCCAGGCATATAGGGACATACAGACATATAGGACCATACAGACTCCCTGGTCCAGTAAGCTGTGGTCCCATTTCCCTGGGATGTGCTTAGGTAGCCCAGGCATATAGGGACATACAGACATATAGGACCATACAGACTCCCTGGTCCAGTAAGCTCTGGTCCCATTTCCCTGGGATGTGCTTAGGTAGCCCAGGCATATAGGGACATACAGACATATAGGGCCATACAGACATATAGGGCCATACAGACTCCCTGGTCCAGTAAGCTGTGGTCCCATTTCCCTGGGATGTGCTTAGGTAGCCCAGGCATATAGGGCCATACAGACATATAGGGCCATACAGACTCCCTGGTCCAGTAAGCTGTGGTCCCATTTCCTTGGGATGTGCTTCAGTAGCCCAGGCATATAGGGCCAGCCCCTCCTTTATTTTAATTTGTTTTTTCACTGCGACCAGAGTGTACCAGGGGTCTGTGGGGCAGGAGGCCATTCTGCCCCGGGAGAACAACAACAACAACAACAACAAAACTGAAAGATAATGTCATATACACTCATATTTTTCCTTCATTTTCTACTTGTTCAACTGTACATTACTGTATATACATTTACGTGCCACCGTATACAGCAGAACATGTGCAAAAACTAGACTCGGTGATTTAAAGTAATACAAGGCCTGTAGACAAATTAAAACAAACGATTGGAGTATATTATAGGCTTGGTGAATGAAAAATATATAGGCTTATAAACAAACTGTGACAAAACTAGGCATAATGTTATATAATTATAGGCTCTGAGTATTAAACATAAGACAAGGCCTATAGACACACTAAAACCAATGACTAGGCATATGGACTACACTAACAGACCTACACTAAGGACCGTATGTAAGAATATCATTGGTAGAGTACTGTACTGATACGATGACTCTTGTTATGTGTCTATGTGGTCATTGTAATGTTACCGTACCATTGTCAACACCATGTACAATTACCAAAAGAGGAATTGCGACAAATCTTGATGGAACTTTAACCATAGTAATATCCACAACTATTTGTATGGACTATAAGCATGTATAACAGAAGTATATATATACATATCCTTCTGTAATACATACTTATGATGCCTACAAACAACTATAAGTATGTATAACAGAAGGAAATATACATATCCTTCTGTAATACATACTTATGATGCCTACAAACAACTATGGACATTAATATATTTAATGTTCTATCAATAGTTGTCACAATTCCTCTTTTGGCAACTGTACATTTTTGCATACAGCACTGAGGGCCATTTTATGCAAGAATATTCATGGTGGTGATGATGACGATGATGATGGCTTGGTAACGGTACAATGACTCCATGGATAGAATACATAGCCATCGTACCGTCACTGTACCATCGTCAACCCCACCGATATTCTTGCATACGGCCATCCATCGTACCATACCACATACCAAACCATCCGTTAACACCACGAACATTCATGCACATGGTCGCCCTAGGACTCACATGTGGGGTCTCCTGCACCTCCCCAGACTCGGCTGTCGGGCCTCTCTGTCGTACTCCATTGCCTGTGGGGGGAAGAAGTGCGAGTAAGTAAAAATGGGGAGAAAAAATAATGTCTATGATTTGAAAGGAAGGAATGAGTGAAAAAGATGAAGGAAAAATAATAATGTGCAAGAATAGAAAGGAAAGGAATGAGTGAAAATGATGAAGGAAAAATAATGTGCAAAATTAGAAAGGAAAGGAATGAGTAATAAAGATGAAGGAAAAATAATGTGCAAAATTAAAAAAAGGAAATAAAAAATAAAATGTACTAGATTGAAAAAGAAAGAGTGAGTTAAAAAGGGAATGAAAAAATAATGTGCAAGACTAGAAAAGGAAAGAATGAATAATATAAGGGGATGAAAAAATAAAGTGAAAGATTAGAAAGGAAGGAGTGAGAGATGGCAAGCATGAAGAAAAATGAAGGAATGAAGAATGTATGAATGAATATATGAAGACTGAGCCAAGAATGAGGGATAGGAATCATGAAGGAAAATGAATGAATGTAGGAATAAATGAATGAAACCTGTGCTAGGGATGAGGGCGAGGAATTATGAAGGAATATGAATAACTGAAAAGGTGAGGAAAGAATTAGACTGTGCCAAGTATAAGGGATAGGAATCATGAAGGAAAGTGAATAAAATGTAGGAATAAATGAATGAAACCTGTGCTAGGGCTGAGAGATAGATAGCAATCATGAATAAAAATAAATGTATGAATGAAAAGGAGAGAAAACTATTGGACTGTGATATGGAGAGAAAACTATTGGACTTTGACAGGCCAATACTTTCAGAAACATATTTTACTTTTTACCGCATTGGCTAAGGAAATAGAGAGGAGAGGGACAGAAAGCTTGGATGAAGGAAAATGAATGAGTGAATGAAAATGGGAAGTAAGCGGGGGCGATATATTACTACATTACCACAAATTTTGGTAAATATTGAAAGAATTACCGTTATTGTGTACGGTTTTTCTACCTTCATTACCCACTTCTTTAGACCATTCTAAGACTATTTTCTTCTATGGCATTTCCTCCACAAATGCCCCATTTCCAAGATAGGGCATATTCAAATGGGGCATTTTGAAATTAGTCTGACCTTACCTGACCTTACCTAACCTAACCTAGAACACAGCAGACTACCGGGACCTAACCTGGGCAAACTACTGGGACCTAACCTGTGCAAACTACCGGGAAATAACCATGGTAAAGTACAGGAAATGACCGGGGCAAAATACTGGGACCTAGCCGGATCTGGCAACACTGCTACAGAACGGTAAGTCTTTCAATAAATACCCAAATTTTACCATACAAAGACTATAATTATATGCCAGGCCCAAAAGATCTAATTAATAAACTGTACCACATAATGAGTTTTCTTTCTGTCTTTATTTTGTTAGGGTGCTTACAAACCAAAACAAACCACTGTGACCCCAATAGAATTCCTAAAGAGAAAAGGAAAGAATGTGTCTAAGTGCCAATTTCACAGTGGTTTGTTTTGGTTTGCAAGCACCCTAACAAAAGAAACTGAACTGTGTAAATGACTCATGAGTGAATAATTTGATGGGTAAATATCTACTCCATTGCCGGTTGGTATTATGATGGTTTTACCTTCTTTACCCACTAAAATTCATACCATTCTAAGACACTTTTCGGTAAATATTGAAAGAATTACCGTTATTGCGTACAATTTTTCTACCTTCATTACCCACTTATTCAGACCATTCTGAGACTATTTTCTTCTATGGTATTTCCTCCGCAAATACCCCTTTTCCAAGATAGGTCATATTCAAATGGGGCATTTTGAAATTAGCCTGACCTTACCTAACCTAACCTAGACCGCATCAGACTACCAGGACCTAACCTGGGCAGACTACCGGGACCTAACCTGGGCAAACTACTGGGAAATAACCGTGGTAAAGTACAGGAAATGACCGGAGCAAAATACTGGGACCTAGCCGGATCTGGCAACACTGCTACAAAACGGTAATTCTTTCTATAAATACCCACTTTTCTCCAGAAATATTTTGAAATTAACCTGACCTGACCTAAAATTCGCCTGACCAGACCTGACCTAATCTAACCTAACCTAACTTAGACCATAGCAGACTACCGGGACCTAGCAGTATTTATTGAAAGAATTACCGTTTTATCTTGGAAATGCCATAGAAGAAAATAGGGTAGGTAGTCTGATGCGGTCTAGGTTAGGTTAGGTCAGGTCAGGCTAATTTCAAAATGCCCCATTTGAATATGCCCTATCTTGGAAATGGGGCATTTGTGGAGGAAATCCCATAGAAGAAAATAGTCTTAGAATGGTCTAAATAAGTGGGTAATGAAGGTAGAAAAACTGTACCCAATAACGGTAATTCATTCAATATTTACCAAAAAGAATAGTTAGTTTATGAGTGAACGGAAAATGTGATTGACGTATATAATAATAAATATAATATAAAAATATATTAAACAACCATTCCTTATATATAAAATTATTACCTATTGAACCTGTTAAAAAAAAGAATAGTTAGGGTATTTATTGAAAGAATGACCTTACCTAACCTAACCTAGAACACAGCAGACTACCGGGACCTAACCTGGGCAAACTACTGGGACCTAACCTGTGCAAACTACCGGGAAATAACCATGGTAAAGTACAGGAAATGACCGGGGCAAAATACTGGGACCTAGCCGGATCTGGCAACACTGCTACAGAACGGTAAGTCTTTCAATAAATACCCAAATTTTACCATACAAAGACTATAATTATATGCCAGGCCCAAAAGATCTAATTAATAAACTGTACCACATAATGAGTTTTCTTTCTGTCTTTATTTTGTTAGGGTGCTTACAAACCAAAACAAACCACTGTGACCCCAATAGAATTCCTAAAGAGAAAAGGAAAGAATGTGTCTAAGTGCCAATTTCACAGTGGTTTGTTTTGGTTTGCAAGCACCCTAACAAAAGAAACTGAACTGTGTAAATGACTCATGAGTGAATAATTTGATGGGTAAATATCTACTCCATTGCCGGTTGGTATTATGATGGTTTTACCTTCTTTACCCACTAAAATTCATACCATTCTAAGACACTTTTCGGTAAATATTGAAAGAATTACCGTTATTGCGTACAATTTTTCTACCTTCATTACCCACTTATTCAGACCATTCTGAGACTATTTTCTTCTATGGTATTTCCTCCGCAAATACCCCTTTTCCAAGATAGGTCATATTCAAATGGGGCATTTTGAAATTAGCCTGACCTTACCTAACCTAACCTAGACCGCATCAGACTACCAGGACCTAACCTGGGCAGACTACCGGGACCTAACCTGGGCAAACTACTGGGAAATAACCGTGGTAAAGTACAGGAAATGACCGGAGCAAAATACTGGGACCTAGCCGGATCTGGCAACACTGCTACAAAACGGTAATTCTTTCTATAAATACCCACTTTTCTCCAGAAATATTTTGAAATTAACCTGACCTGACCTAAAATTCGCCTGACCAGACCTGACCTAATCTAACCTAACCTAACTTAGACCATAGCAGACTACCGGGACCTAGCAGTATTTATTGAAAGAATTACCGTTTTATCTTGGAAATGCCATAGAAGAAAATAGGGTAGGTAGTCTGATGCGGTCTAGGTTAGGTTAGGTCAGGTCAGGCTAATTTCAAAATGCCCCATTTGAATATGCCCTATCTTGGAAATGGGGCATTTGTGGAGGAAATCCCATAGAAGAAAATAGTCTTAGAATGGTCTAAATAAGTGGGTAATGAAGGTAGAAAAACTGTACCCAATAACGGTAATTCATTCAATATTTACCAAAAAGAATAGTTAGTTTATGAGTGAACGGAAAATGTGATTGACGTATATAATAATAAATATAATATAAAAATATATTAAACAACCATTCCTTATATATAAAATTATTACCTATTGAACCTGTTAAAAAAAAGAATAGTTAGGGTATTTATTGAAAGAATTACCGTTTTGCAGCAGTGTTGCCAGATCCGGCTGGGTTCCAGTATTTTGCCCCAGTCATTTATTGTATTTTATCACAATTATTTCCCGGTAGTTTGCCCAGGTTAGGTTCCGGTAGTTTGCCCAGGTTAGGTCCCGGTAGTCTGATGCGGTCTAGGTTAGGTTAGGTCAGGTCAGGTAAGGTCAGACTAATTTCAAAATGCCCCATTTGAATATGCCCTATTTTGGAAATGGGGCATTTGTGGAGGAAATGCCATAGAAGAAAATAGTCTTAGAATGGTCTAAAGAAGTGGGTAATGAAGGTAGAAAAACCGTACACAATAACGGTAATTCATTCAATATTTACCAAAATTATTACCTATTGAACCTATTAAAAAAAAGAATAGTTAGTTTAAGAGTGAATGGAAAATGTGATTGACGTATAATAATAATAAATATAATATTAAAAACTATATTAAACCTTTCCTTAATATATATAAAATTATTACCTATTAAACCTGTTAAAAAAAAGAATAGTTAGTTTATGAGTGAACAGAAAGTGTGATTGACATATATAATAATAAATATAATATAAAAACTATATTAAAAATTTCGGTAAAAAAAATTCTTATATATAAAATAATTACCTATTGAACCTTTTGTTAATTCTGGTGTTGTTGTTGTTGTTGTTGTCTTCTCATCTGGTAATGTGACACAGCTACTACTCATTTTGACTCCTACAAATATATATAATAATAATAGTTAATAATCCTGGGTGTAGTAGTAATAGTAGTAGTAGTAGTAATAGTAGACGTCATCTCACACCAACCACCACAACAACATTACTCCAACCAGTGTTACCAATTTCACATCTCATATATAAACAAAAGCATAACACATTGGTTAAAAACATGTCAATCTATAGTAAAATGCGATGTATACTGTTTATATATTATGGTCATGGTGTTGTGATTTATGTATATATGGTAAATATTAAAAGAATTACCGTTATTGTGTATGGTTTTTCTACCTTCATTACCCACTATTTTAGACCATTCTAAGACTATTTTCTTCTATGGCATTTTCTCCGCAAATGCCCCATTTCCAGGATAGGGCATATTCAAATGGGGCATTTTGAAATTAGCCTGACCTTACCTAACCTAACCTAGACCGCATCAGACTACCGGGACCTAACCTGGGCAAACTACCGGGACCTAACCTCTGGGCAGACTACCGGGAAATAACCGTGGTAAAGTACAGTAATTGACCGGTGCAAAATACTGGGACCTAGCCGGATCTGGCAACACTGCTACAAAACGGTAATTCTTTCAATAAATACCGTATATATTTTAATTAAGTATTATTGCAATTTATGTATGTTATGATTTGGTGTTATTGGTTTTTTATGTAGCCTACCATTGATTACCTGTAACCCCAAATGGTCAGTGAGGGATTGAATGAATATATCCATATTTGTTCACTAAGTAATATACTAGGTTAAGTGAAAATGGTGGTGAAAGCTGACAACTTATATTAGATTGAAGTAATAGGCTAGTATAAACTATTGACTTTGTACACCGAAACTCTGAGTTTTTCACCTCCTGGTGAGGCTTCTTCAGGGTGGACTGCTGGTTCTGCTCTTGATGAAGTTTGTGGAGTAAGTAATCTATCACCCATAGTTGTGGGCATGAAGGCAGCATTTTATTTCTTCTTTCTCTTTTCCCTTCTTCCTTTCTTTTCCACCCTGTAAGTGCCATTGCCACCTGAGACAATCGGTGTAGAGTTGGCAAAGCTGGCCCATGATGTTAATCTGCTGCTGGTCCAGACTTCCCTGATCTGGAAGATGTCGGGGTCTTGGTAACTGGGGATGTGCTGGTGAAAGAGGTCGAGGCGAGGAGAGGCAGACATCCACCAGTCCACGGTGACTGTGGGTGGTGGGTTGGTGGGTGGTCTGTCAGTCCTCCTCCTCCTCTTCCTCTTTTTAACAGTCTGCCATTCCCCTTCATCTTCCAGGTCCATGCTGCCAGTTGTGTCCTCTCTCGTGGTGGTGGTGGAGGAGGCAGAGCAGAAACTGGTATCAGGGTCCTGAGTATCCTCCTCCGTTGCAGAGTCCAGTTCGGAAGGCTCAGGTGGTGGTGGTGCCTTCAAGCGGTTTAACCTGTGGGTGAGGCAACATCAATCGGCGACGGGGGTGGTGGTGGTGCATGCGTTCTGCTCCTCCCCCGTCGTGCAGGCTTGTTGCCTCGTTTCTTGGTGGTGGCTGTAGTGGTGGTGGTGGTGGTTACAGATCAGGAGAAATGGCTATTGGTGGTAAGCCATTTCTCCTGAAGATGTCCAGGAGGAGGTCAGAGAGATGACCTAGCCCTTCTGCAGCTAAGGCAACACCAGTCTTGGTGCAGACGGTTACAATGTCTGCCTTCTGCTGCCGTCGCTGTGGTGGTTGGGCATCAGCCGTCTTCCTCCCACGGGCATGGAGTGAGCCTCGGACCTGCCCACCATCAGGTCCGGCTACGTTGGTAGCCTCCACGCCCTTCCTCCCTTCCTCCACAGTGAAGGACACCTCCTCTCCATCCCCCAGTGATGGTGGTGTGGTGGTGGCAGCAGAGAGAAGGATGCCTCTCCTGTGGACGAAGTAATCTCTCTCGTCGGAGGTAATGAAGCCATAGCCCTTCAAACGGTTAAACCACTTCACCCTGCCAACAAGACGGTCGGCAGGGGAAGTGGTGCGGTCGGCAGTAGGTGTTGACACGGCCATGGCTGGTTGTAGACTCCCCCCCCCCTCCCCCGATGTGTATAGGCCGGGTGGGGTGTATTTATAATGGCCTGGAGTCTACCTGGTTCCTGGTTGGCTGCCTGGGCTGGTCTGCTATTGACTGGGGGATGGTTCACTTGATCCTGGAGTAGGGTGGATGCTCAGGGTGCCTTACTCCTAAATCTAGTGACTGGGCCTGGGTATTGGTTTTCTGGCTGGGGGGCATCTTGTTCCTGCAGGTGGGGTTGCATAAGCGGGGCATCTCTTACCTGGGGGCGTACAGATGGCAAACTGAAGTCTGCAGCTTGTTGGATGTTGATGGAAGGTCTTTGGCAAGTGATGGATACTGCTTCAGAGATATAATTGTAGTTTTCTGAAGTCTGTTTCCTTGTGTAAGATTTCAGTTTGGTGTAGTAGTTTCTGCAGGGGTGGTTTCATAATGTGGATATCAGTGAAGTGCTGGAAAATCGATCCCTGGTTGGTTGCGGTGAGACTTCATACGGCGCTGTAAGGTGGTGCATGGATGTTGTACCAATGTAGGTGTTGGAGCCGTCACAGTGGCCCTCCTGGCATGAACATTTGTATACTACATTGGTAGTGGCCTCCTTTGGGGTGGCAGGTGCTGTGTTGTTCCACATTACCAAAGATCCTGTTAAGTTTGGCTTACAGTAAATCCTGAAGTGAATTATGGTGGTTGGGTCAGTAGGGATAACTCCTCTTCTGATAATACTTTTAAAGGGCATGACATTCCTCTTGGTACCGATCATGGAAATGGTTTTGATGGAACAGTATATGATGATCTTTGGTGGTTGGTCTGGTTTAGTGTACTTGTCCAATTTTTGTTTGATGACATTCTGTATCAGGTGGTCCGAGTAGTAGGCCTATACCCAATGTTGGTCAGGAGCTGGCGAATACGATGGAGTTGCCTGTGTGTTTCCAGCCAGCCCCAGGTGTTGCAATGTGTCAAGGCCCAGTTGACGTATGAAGCAACCACTGACTTCTTGTATGCAGCTGAGCATTGTCCTCGGGTATTCAGGCAGCGACCAACATTGGTAGGTCTATACCAAACCTATATTCCGTCCAGGGTAGACTTCTTCGTGCTGACCTTATAAAATACTGGAAAATCTTCAATGACCAGGCCAGCATTTCCCCTAGTGATATATTCAGTGTAGCCTCCCCTTACATAACACGAGGTCATCGATTTAAGATCTTACATACTCATTGTTCACTGGAATCTAGGAGAAGATTCTTTTCCATGAGATGTGTTAGCCTGTGGAACTCCCTTCCAGATGAAGTAGTGTTACTTGCCTCCATACAGACCTACAAATCTGCTTTCCATGACTTTCTGGGTCCTCTCCTTTATCAATTTGCCGAGTAATCCCATTCCCTTTTTTCCTGTTTGCTTTCAACCAGCCCTGATCTTCTACCTATCTGAATTTTTCTATCTCCACTCCTTATTATTAATATTTTAACCTGTCAAATCAAATTGATCTGCCAAAGGTACACAACTCAGTCCTTTTTACCTCAGCTATTTTCAAATAGTTTGTTCCCCCTTGTTAGACTGGCGTACCTGTAGAGTAGTACTATTCCCTTTATACACTAGTACTACCTCTGCTATGCCCATTGAACCATGTAAAAGGGGTAGCCAACCAGGTGAGTTAACCACCAGGTAAGTTAACCTGTCAATGTGAAATGGTTTATCAGTAAGTTGTAGTTAGGTCTATTTATGTTAATAGTATATTGAAAATGTAATATCTAATTTATTAAGAAATTTAAGGTAACATATAATTACAATGTCCCTGCATCATAGAAGTGTCACTTCACTACCATTTATGCTTGTACGATAATTTGTTTGCAGCAGATTCAATAATTTTGTGTGTACGGTACGATAATTCTCTGTTGCGAGGATGGCTACTAGACTCAGTGCTTCCATTTTATGGTAAACTATCCTAAATTAGGGTAATCAGACTCTCTTTAGGGTAGTATTTAGGGTAATGCCTAATTTGGGATAATGTTTGGGCAAAATATTTTTTATAAACGTGTCAAAATCCATCAAAAATTAGGATTTGTCACAAAGTTATTATAGACATGAACAAAAAAGTCGTTAATTCATTAATACTGACTTTACATGTTTACATTGCTATGCAATTTTGGTAAAACCATCAAGTTATCCATAATTCAGTGTAGCCTATTGGGGCATAACCCAACTACCGTGATGCAAGCCATTGGTTGTGGAAATATGTATAATCTATTTTAGTTTGTCTCATATATATGATCCTAAATGACTGTGTAATAATACAATACATTATTCTACGATGTTGCCAACTCTTTAGGGTAATACTTAGTAACCTAGGATAAAACTGGCTCCATTCTAGGGTAATATTTTGTGAGCTCATGGAAGCCTTGCAGAATTTGTAGCCTAGTACTAGTAGCCCGGCACTGGCAGCCTGGCAGTGTCGTGCCTGACTCCGTGTTGTGTGGTTGGGGGACACACTAGCTGTACCATGCGGAGGAACTGCAAGCTCTTTATACTCGTCTCGTGTGTGTGGATGCTGGGTGTGGTGGTGTACCTCAATACCTCCAGGGATGGCAAGGTGAGTATATACACCTTTATTGGATACCTCTGGACACCCACGACATATCCTGGTAGTAGTAAATAAGAGGCGGATGAGTGAGAAAGAGATGATAGACACATACACACATACACACACTCTTGGTAAAACCTTCGTCACTACGGTGATGCCAAATGTGGGAGTCCCTGAGTCAAGGCAGTGCCACCACTACTACCAAGGCAATTATATTATATTACACATGGCACTATATAACATTTATTATAATTATATCATAACAATGGCACTCACCTTTCTCTTAAGCATACAAACACTCACATTAACCTAGTATTTAGTATAGAGTGAGAGGAAGTGAGAGGAGGAGGAGGAGGAGGAGGAGGTGAGAGGGATAGCAGCTACTAGGCTGTATCGATTTTAGGGGCGATTCTCTTGTGTGTGCTTTTGGAGTGTTATACGGATTCCTCCAAAAACTGGGCAATGCATGGAACCGGTACGATGGATATTATGTTGTTGTTGTTGTTGTTTATCTATGGAGCCATCGTATGTACCACCACCACCACCACCACCACCACAAACGTTCTTGAATACGGCCCTGTGTTTTGTAATTTGGAGGGATTAACTATATTATTATTATTATTATGGTCTTTAAAATTTATAATGTAGGCTAATCGGAATTTTTTTTGTGTGTTTGTGTGTGTAATTTATTTAGGTTTGTCTGTTTGTTTGTATGTTTGTTTTATGGGAAGGGGTTAATACTCATATAACACCTGTCTAACACTCACCTAACACCTGTCTGTCTATCACTTACCTAACACCTGTCTGTCTATCACTTAGCTAACACCTGTCTATCACTCACCTAACACCTGTCTAACACTCACCTAACACCTGTCTGTCTAACACTCATATAACACCTGTCTAACACTCACCTAACACCTGTCTGTCTATCACTCACCTAACACCTGTCTATCACTTACCTAACACCTGTCTAACACTCACCTAACACCTGTCTATCACTCACCTAACACCTGTCTGTCTATCACTCACCTAACACCTGTCTGTCTATCACTTAGCTAACACCTGTCTGTCTATCACTCACCTAACACCTGTCTGTCTAACACTCACCTAACACCTGTCTATCACTCACCTAACACCTGTCTAACACTCACCTAACACCTGTCTGTCTAACACTCACCTAACACCGGTCTATCACTCACCTAACACCTGTCTAACACTCACCTAACACCTGTCTGTCTATCACTCACCTAACACCGGTCTATCACTCACCTAACACCTGTCTATCACTCACCTAACACCTGTCTGTCTAACACTCACCTAACACCTGTCTATCACTCACCTAACACCTGTCTGTCTATCACTCACCTAACACCTGTCTGTCTAACACTCACCTAACACCTGTCTATCACTCACCTAACACCTGTCTGTCTATCACTCACCTAACACCTGTCTATCTATCACTCACCTAACACCTCTCTGTCTATCACTCACCTAACACCTGTCTATCACTTACCTAACACCTGTCTGTCTAACACTCACCTAACACCTGTCTGTCTATCACTTACCTAACACCTGTCTGTCTATCACTCACTTAACACCTGTCTATCACTCACCTAACACCTGTCTATCACTCACCTAACACCTGTCTGTCTATCACTCACCTAACACCTGTCTGTCTATCACTCACCTAACACCTGTCTGTCTATCACTCACCTAACACCTGTCTAACACTTACCTAACACCTGTCTGTCTAACACTCACCTAACACCTGTCTGTCTATCACTTACCTAACACCTGTCTGTCTATCACTCACCTAACACCGGTCTATCACTGACCTAACACCTGTCTGTCTATCACTCACCTAACACCTGTCTGTCTAACACCCACATAACACCCATCTAACATTCACCTAACACCATCTAACACCCATCTAACACCCATCTAACACCACCTAACACCCATCTAACACCCATCTAACACCCACTTAACCACCATCTAACACCCACTTAACCACCATCTAACACCCACATAACACCCATCTAACATCCACCTAACACCCATCTAACACCCATCTAACATTCACCTAACACCCACCTAACACCCACTTAACCACCATCTAACATTCACCTAACACCCATCTAACACCCATCTAACACCCATCTAACACCCACCTAACACCCATCTAACACCCACTTAACCACCATCTAACATTCACCTAACACCACATAACACCTATCTAACATTCACCTAACACCACCTAACACCACCTAACACCCATCTAACACCCACCTAACACCCACTTAAACACCACCTAACCACCACCTAACACCCATCTAACACCAGCCTAACACCCGCCTAACATAATACATTTTTTAGGTAGAGAATAATATTAAACTATAGTGTAAATTTTTTTAATAATACGATATAGACCTTATCTCTCTCTCTCTCTCTCTCTCTCTCTCTCTCTCTCTCTCTCTCTCTTATCTACACAACTGTCAGAATCAATAAATCAATCTCTCTCTCTCTCTCTTTCTCTCTCTCTCTCTCTCTCTCTCTCTCTTGCGAATGTTCATGTTTGAGAGAGAGAGAGAGAGAGAGAGAGAGAGAGAGAGAGAGAGAGAGAGAGAGAGAGAGACGATGTGATGTGTGT
>JAWQEG010005333.1:0-40000 GCA_033782935.1 Petrolisthes cinctipes
GCGACAGGAAAAAAAAAAAAAAAAGAGTCGCGCGCGCTACGGAAGAAAAAAAACAAAAAGACGCGCAGCGACGGAAAAAAAAAAAAAAAAAAAAAAAGAGACGCGCGTCGCGACGGAAAAAAAAAAAAAAAAAAGACGCGCGCGCGATGGAAAAAAAAAAAAAAAAAAGACTGCGCGCGCGACGGAGGAAGAAAAAAAAAAAAAAGACGCGCGCGAGCGAGCGGAAAAAAAAAAAAAAAAAAGTCGCGCGCGCGAAGGAAAAAAAAAAAAACAAAGGACGCTGTGCGCGACGGAAAAAAAAAAAAACGCGCGCGACGGAAAAAAAAAAAAAAACAAAAGTCGCGCGCGCGACGGAAGAAAAAAAAAAAAAAAAAAAAGTGACGGCGCGCGACAGAAAAAAAAAAAAAAAAAAGAGGCGCGCTGCGACGGAAATAAAAAAAAAATAGAGAGACGCGCGCGCACGGAAAAAAAAAAAAAAAAGTCGCGCGCGACGGAAAAAAAAAAAAAAAAAAAAAGAGACGCGCGCGCGACGGAAAAAAAAAAAAAAAAATGAGACGCACTGCGCGACGGAAAAAAAAAAAAAAAAAACGCGCGCTAGCTGACGGCAAAAAAAAAAAAAAAAGATGCCGCATGCGACAGAAAAAAAAAAAAAGAGTCCGCGCGCGACGGAAGAAAAAAAAAAAAAGTGACGCAGCGCAGACGGAAAAAAAAAAAAAAAAAGAGGCAGCGCTGCGGACTGAAAAAAAAAAAAAAAAAGAGTCCGCGCGCGCGACCGGAAAAAAAAAAAAAAAAAAAAAACGCGCGACGGAAAAAAAAAAAAAAAAAAAGAGACGCAGCGCGCTGACGGAAAAAAAAAAAAAAAAAGAGACGCAGCGCGCGACGAAAAAAAAAAAAAAAAAAAAGACGCGCATGCGACAGAAAAAAAAAAAAAAAATGATGCGCATGCGACAGAAAAAAAAAAAAAAAAAAAAACGCGCGACGGAAAAAAAAAAAAAAAAAAAGAGACCGCGCGCGCGACGGAAAAAAAAAAAAAAAAAGAGACGCACGCGCGACGAAAAAAAAGAAAAAAAAAAAAAAGACGCGCATGCGACAGAAAAAAAAAAACAAGACGCGCGCAGCGACGGAAAAAAAAAAAAAAAAAAGACGCGCATGCGACAGAAAAAAAAAAAAAAAAAGAGATCCGCGCGAGCGACGGAAGAAAAAAAAAAAAAAAAGACGCGCGCGCGACGGAAAAAAAAAAAAAAAAAGAGAGACGCGCGCGCGACGGAAAAAAAAAAAAAAAACGACGCGTGCGCGACTGAAAAAAAAAAACGTGCATGCGACAGAAAAAAAAAAAAAGAGTCGCGCGCGCGACGAGGAAAATTAATAAAAAAAAAAAACGCGCGCGCGACGGAAAAAAAAAAAAAAAAAGAGACCGCGCGCGCGACGGAAAAAAAAAAAAAAAAAAAAAAGACGCGCGCGACGGAAAAAAAAAAAAAAAAAGAGAAGCCGCGCGCGACGAAAAAAAAAAAAAAAAAAAAAAATACGCGTGCGCGACTGAAAAAAAAAAAAACGCGCGCGACGGAAAAAAAAAAAAAAAAAAGATGCGCATGCGACAGAAAAAAAAAAAAAAAAGTCGCCGCGCGCGACGGAAAAAAAAAAAAAAAAGACGCGTGCGCGACGGAAAAAAAAAAACGCGCAAGCGACGGAAAAAAAAAAAAAAAAAAGATGCGCATGCGACAGAAAAAAAAAAAAAAAGAGTCGCGCCGTCGCGACGGAAGAAAAAAAACAAAAAGACGCGCGCGACGGAAAAAAAAAAAAAAAAAAAAAAGAGACGCGCGCGCGACGGAAAAAAAAAAAAAAAAAAAAGACGCGCGCGCGACGGAAAAAAAAAAAAAAAAAAAGACGCGCGCAGCGACGGAAGAAAAAAAAAAAAAAAAAAGACACGTGCGCGACGGAAAAAAAAAATAAAAAAAAAGACGCAAGCAGCTGAGCGACGGAAGAAAAAAAAAAAAAAAAAAGACGCGCGCGCGACGTGGAAAAAAAAAAAAAAAAAAAAAAGAACCGCGCGCAGACGGAAAAAAAAAAAAAAAAGGAGACGCGTCGCTAGCGCGACGGAGAAAAAAAAAAAAAAAAGTCGCGCGCGCGCGAAGGAAAAAAAAAAAAAAAAAGGACGGACGCCGCTGCGCTGCGACAGAAAAAAAAAAAAAAAACAGACGCAGTGCGCGACGGAAAAAAAAAAAAACGCGCGCCGACGGAAAAAAAAAATAAAAAAAAGTTCGCGCGCCGAGCGACGGAAAGAAAAAAAAAAAAAAAGACACGCGACGGAAAAAAAAAAAAAAAAAAAAAGAGACTGCGCGCATGACGGAAAAAAAAAAAAAAAAAAGAGACGCGCGCGCGTGACAGAAAAAAAAAAAAAAAGAGAGACGCGCAGCGCGCGACGGAAAAAAAAAAAAAAAAAAAGACGCGCGCGACGGGAAAAAAAAAAAAAAAAAAAGAGCCGCGCAGCGCGGACGGGAAGAAAAAAAAAAAAAAAAAAGAACGCAGCGCTGACGACGGAAAAAAAAAAAAAACAAAAGAGACGCGGCGCGCGACGGAAAAAAAAAAAAAAAAAAAGAGTCGCGCGCGCGAACGGAAGAAAAAAAAAAAAAAAAAGACGCGCGCGCAGCGACGGAAAAAAAAAAAAAAAAGAGAGACGAGGCGCGCGACGGAAGAACAAAAAAAAAAAAAGAGTCTGCGCGCTGTGACGGCAAAAAAAAAAAAGAGAGACGCGCGCGCGCGACGGAAAAAAAAAAAAAAAAAAAAAAGCGCGCGCGACGGGGAAAAAAAAAAAAAAAAAAAAAAGACGCGCGAGACGGAAAAAAAAAAAAAAAAGAAGAAGAGACGCGCGCAAGGAGGAGGAGGAGGAGGAGGAAGAGAATGAAGAAGAATAGAAGCAGCAGAAAGAGGTAAGTCGAGGAAGAGGAGGAGGAGGAAAAGAGGAAGAGAAAGAATATTAAGAAGAACTGCGGCAGGAGGAGGAGGAATAATTTGAGGGAGGAGGAGAAAGAATAAAAACAGTTGTAGGAGGAGGAGGAGGAATAAGCTGAGGATGAAGAGAACAAAAGAACAACAACAACAATAATAATAATAATACAAATAATAATAATAAAAATAAAAATAAAAATAATAAAAATCAAAATAATAGTAATATATAATAGTAATAATGAATAATAAAAATAAAAATAATAATAATAGTAATAATAATAAAAACAAGAATAATAATAATAATAATAATACCCGGTGTCGATACTAATAATAACTATAAAGGTAATAATAATAATAATAAATATAACAGTATAATAAACAAACATGTAGGTATATAGTGATTAACAGTGGTCAATCATTCCTTAACACCTTATCAGTCTCTCTCTCTCTCTCTCTCTCTCTCTCTCTCTCTTCTCTCTCTCTCATCTCTCTCTCTCTCTCTCTCTTTCTCTGTGTGTTGTGTGAGTGTGTGTGTGTGTGTGTGTGTGTGTGTCCCTGTTTCTGTGTTTTAATTGTGTGTGTGTGTCTCTCTCTCTGTGTATATGTGTCTGTGTGTGTGCCTCTCTCTCTCTCTCTCTCTGTATGTATGTGTATGTGCATCTCTCTCTCTCTCTCTCTCTCTCTCTCTCTCTCTCTCTCTCTCTCTCTCTCTCTCTCTCTCTCTAGTCCATTATTTTGTAGAGGAGAGCGGCGGGAGAGGATTTAAGCCTCACGGTGGACTGGGTAAAGTCGCTTAGGTGGAAAATTTACCCAGCGTGGAGGAGCGACGGTGATGGTGTGAAGGGAAGGAATAGCAGCAAGGGAAAAAAAATTGGTAGATGTGGTGAAGGCAGAAGTGGTGGAGGTGGAGGAAGAGGAAGAGATGGAGGAGGAGGATGCAGGAAGGAAGAGAAGGATGGAGAGGGGAAGACGAGAAAGAGGGGAAGGAATAGTAGCAAGGAAAAAAAATAAATGGTAGATGTGGCGAAGGCAGGAGTGGTGGAGGAGGAGGAGGAGGAGGATGGAAGAGAAGGAGGAGGGAGGATGTAGGAAGAAGAGAAGGATGGAGAAGGAAGAGGAAAGACGAGAAACAGTTGAAGGAACAGCAGTAAAAAAAGGAGTGGAGGAGGAAGGAAGAGAAGGGTGGAGGAAAGAAGAGAAGGAGGAGGATGGAGGAAGGAAGAGAAGGAGGAAGGAGATGGAGGAGGAGAAGGAAAACAGAGGAGGAGGATGGAGGTAGGAGGAGAAGGAGTAATACAACAGGAATACAAAAATGGAGGAGGAGGAGAAAGAGAGGGAAGGAGGAAAATTAAGGAGATTAAGGATTGAGGAGAAAGATGGAGACAGCAGAAAGGAAAAAATGGTAGATGGGACAAAGGCAGTAGTGGAGGAGGAGGAAAAGAGAAAGAGGAAGGAAGAGAAGGATAGAGGATGTAGAAGGAAGAGAATGAGGAAGGAGGAGGAGAAAGGGGATGAGAAAGGGGATGAGGAAGGAGAAGAAAAAGAGGAAGGAGGAGGAGGAAGGAGAAGAGAGAGAGGAAGGAGGAGGAGGAAAAGGAGCAAAGAAAGAGGAAGGAGGAGGAGGATGGAGCTAGAGAAGGAGGAATACAGGGAGATAGAAAGGAGGGGGAGGAATACAATGGAAATCAAACAGGAAGGAACAGAGGAGGAGAAGAAGGAGATGATTTAGGCATAGACGAGAAAGGAATAAAGAGAAAGCGTAGAGGAGAAGGTGTGAAAGAAATGGCGTGGTGGGGGAGTGTAAGAGGCGTGTAAGAGAGAACGTGGATGATATGGCGTGGAGAGGACATGGAAAAAGTGTGAAGGAGATAGTAAGAGAAGGCGTGGAGGAGAAAGCGTGGTAAAGGCATGGAGAAGGCGTCGTGGTGGTGATAGTATAGCAAGAGATGGCTTGGTAAAGGCATGTAGAAGGCGTGGTAAAGGCGTGGAGGTGGTGGTGATAGTGATAGCATAGCAAGAGAAGGCGTGGCAAAGGCATGGAAAAGGCGTGGGCGTGGTGGTGATACTGATAGCATAGCAAGAGAAGGCGTGGCAAAGGCGTGTAGAAGACGTGGTTAAGGCGTGTACAAGACGTGGTTAAGGCGTGTAGAAGACGTGGTTAAGGCGTGGTTAAGGCGTGTAGAAGACGTGATTAAGGCGTGTAGAAGACGTGGTTAAGGCGTGGCAAAGGCGTGTAGAAGACGTGGTTAAGGCGTGGTGGTGGTGATGGTGATAGGATAGCAAGGGAAGGCGGTAACTGGGTTCAGATTTAGGGTATATAAGACTGGGGTGCCGAGACAGGTTGGTTATACAGAGTCCAGCCAGGGTGGGTGTGGTATGTTTGTTTTAGTGTGTACGGCAGATTATAACGAAGGGGAAGGTAGGCTAGTGGTTGGGAAGGGAAGGAAAGGGAGGAAGGAAGGAAGGAAGGGTAGGAAGTTATTGGGAAGAAGGTGGGAGGGAAGGAGGTGAGGGTAGGAAGGAGGGAAGGATGTGGAAGGAAAGGAAGGAAGGAAGGGGAGGGGGGAAGTGATTGGGAAGAAGGGAGGAGGGAAGTGATTGGGAAGGAAGGAAGAGTAACAGGGAGGGTGGGAGGGAAGTGGTATGGGCAAGGAGGCGAAGGTAAGGAAGGAGGGATGTGGAATGGTGGGGAAGGAAGAGTTCTAGGTAGGGAAGGAGGCAAGTGGTATAGGGAAGAAGGGGAAAAGGAATAGTTACAGGGAGGGAAAGAAATGGGAGGGAAGGAGGTAAGAAGGAAGGGTTATAGTGAGGTGTGTGTGTGTGTGTGTGTGTGTGTGTGTGTAAGTGGTGCATGTAGAGAAGTGTGTGTGTTACATGTGGAGAAGAGCATGTGTGTGTGTGTTGTTCCATATCCATAATAATATATAGTCGTGTTCACCTGGCGTACACACACACACACACACACACACACACACACACACACACACCCATACACCCATACATACAAGTGAGTGTACCTGACTCACCCCTCACGTTGCACTCTCAGGCGGTAAATTAGACATCATTCTCCCACGCCACCTGTCACCAACATGGCCCTAAGGGAACACGTATTATCTCCCTTATATACACACACACTCATACAAACACACGTATAAACGCACTTACATGACACACATACACACACACTCATACAAACACACGCATAAACGCACTTACATGACACACACACACACACTCATACAAACACACGTATAAACGCACTTACATGACACACACACACTCTCATACACGACACACACACTCATACAAACACACGTATAAACGCACTTACACGACACACTCACACGCTCATACAACGCACTTACATGACACACACACACGCATGGCCCTAAGGGAACACGTATTATCTCCCTTATATACACACACACTCATACAAACACACGTATAAAAGCACTTACATGACACACACACACACACACACTCATACAAACACGCATAAACGTACTTACATTACACACACACACACACACACTCATACAAACACGCATAAACGTACTTACATTACACACACACACACACTTCTTCACACACACACACACACACACACACACACACACACACACACACACACACACACACACACACACACAAGCATAAACGCACTTACACGACTCGCACACACACACACACACACACACACACACACACTTCTTCAGACACACACACACACACACACACACACACACTTCTTCAGACACACACACACACACACACACCAGCATCTCATAACAGTATCTCAAAATATATACACATAGAAATAAATATCAGTACTAATAATACCCGCATATCAAAATTTATAATACCAGGTCGCAAAGAATACCAGCAAAAATTAATAGTATCTCAACATTGAAAATACCAGAATAAATAAAAAAAAAAAAAAAAAGTATATCAAAATTAATGCCAAAAATACCGGTATCTGGAAATTAATACCAACCAAAAATACCAGCATCTGAAAATTAATACCAGAAAAAAAAAAATAAATAAATAAAAAATAATAATAATAATAATAATAATAATAAATACCACAAAGCACTGCAGGGAAGAAAAGGCAACTAACTTAATTAAGGGGAGAATACACTTTTGATACATTGAAGTGCCTTGATTCCTCCAAAGTGTGCCAGGAAACAGGATCAGATGAACAAAAATAATGGTGTTCTGTTGCTTGAAATAATAGTTTGGAGGATTCAGCAGTTGCTCCAGATTGATTACCAACACAAAATTTCCCCCTTAATTAAAGATAACTAACTAACTAACTGGCAACAAGGAAACCAAAAAGAAAAATAAGGAAAAAAACTACTGCAATATAAATAACACACGAGATTTATATGCAGACATTTCCGTAGACTTGTTACAAAATAATAATAATTAATGTCATTGGGTAATTTTTTTTTTTTTTTTTTTTTTTTTTTTTTTTTTTTTAACAAACGATGGAATAAAACACCTTGAAAACTGAGTCGTACGAGCATTAAGGAGGAATTTTTGTGTTGGTAAATCTGGAGCAACAGCTGAAAAGAATCCTCCAAACTCTTCCAAGCAACAGAACACCATTATTTTTGCTCTTCTGGTTCTGTATCCTGCATGGCATACTTTTGAGGAATGCAGGCACTCCAATGAAACAAAAGTGAATTACCCTCTTAATTAATAGGATTCATAGCAATATCATTAAGGACCCACGTGATGTAGTCAGAAAATTGGAGGTTAGTGAGTCCTTCAAACATTGCCACGAAACACTACCTACATTGAAGGAGCTTGTTTCGTGGCATAGTCTGGTGGAATTAGAAGCCACCAGGTCTCATACACGTTCACAGGGTCCTTAAGATTAAGAGTAAACGTAGTAAGTCGGGTAGAATTGAAAAGTTCAGGCAAAGCACCAAATATTGTAAGGAATGACGTTTATTGTTAAGGTGGTGATTCTTTTTTGGTACATTGGAGTGCCTTGATTCCTCCAAAGTATGCTAGGAAACAACAGGACCAGAAGAGCAAAAATAATGGTGTTCTGTTGCTTGGAATAGTTTGGAGGATTCAGTTGCTCCAGAATTACCAACACAAAATTTCCCCCTTAAAAACTTTATATAAAATACTAAGATTCTTACACCAAGTTGGCGCCGGTGATACAAGTCAAGAAATAGATTTGGGGAAGTGAACTTATTCATATTTAAAGCTCTATATCAAGCATTTTTAGACATCCAAACTGGTGCACAATACTCAAAATTAGACAAAATGAAAGTGTAAAAAGAATGTAATACAATGGAATCACGAGAAGAAATTTGGTAGCACTTACGAAATAATCCTGTCTTTTGTACAGTCATGGTCAATAGTCCTGCAACACCTTCCAATGAGATGGCTTCGAAAAATGATCTGAAACTAACTATAGCTGTTGGTGTGTGTAATATTGGTTCATAAGATTCAATCAAATGGCTCACTTTTATTCACCAGGTTGCAGGACTTTAGACCATAACTGTACAATAGAGGCAAGCAAGGAACGAATATGCTTCTCATAAGTCGGTTTTGAATCAATATCAGAAAAGTAATACCAGCAACTCAACATAAAAAAAAAAAACATTCCAAAACATACCAGCATATAAATACCAACATCCCCATATTAATACCAGCAAAAATATCAATACCGTCCGTACACGTGCAGTTCAACTCTGGCCTCCTGTTATAAATATAGTTTCCCTCGTGGAAGCTTGTGTCGAATAATACAAGGCTCTGGTTAAAAGGAAATGTGACGACAAAACCATAATCTGCTCAACATAGAGTACCTGTATTGATGTTTGTGTTTGTGGGTCATTCTCTGTCTGTGTGTGTGTGTGTGTGTGTGTGTGTGTGTGTGTGTGTGTGTGTGTGTGTGTGTGTGTGTGTGTGTGTGTGGTTTGTCTGTCTGTCTGTCTGTCTGTCTTTCTGTGTGTCTTTCTGTGTGTGTGTGTGTGGGTGTCCTCACTATGTCTCAGTCAGTCTGTGTGTGTATCTCTCTCTCTCTCTCTCTCTCTCTCTCTCTCTCTCTCTCTCTCTCTCTCTCTCTCTCTCTCTTACACACACACACACACACACACACCTTGCATGCACCCTCTCTGTTCATCTCCAATCAATTGTTCTCTCTCGCTTTTCATTTTACACCTTGATCCTCTTACACAAATTTTTCTGCGGCTCTTCACAGACTTCCGCTTCTGTAGTTCTTCCAATGCGTGTCTGTCTGTCTGTCTGTCTGTCTGTCTGTCTGTCTGTCTGTCCGGTTGATTTGGTCTGTCTCTTGCTGTCTATTTGTTTGTCTGACTGTCTGGTTGTCTGTCTATTTGTTTGTCTGTCTGTCTCTCTGGTTGTCTGTCTATTTGTTTGTCTGTCTGTCTCTCTGGTTGTCTGTCTATTTGTTTGTTTGTCTGTCTCTCTGGTTGTCTGTCTATTGTTTGTCTGTCTGTCTGTCTACATTGGTTTGTGTCGTATTTTGTTCCTGTTTTATTCCATCTCCTTGTTTTCCATACTTATTTAAGGACCCTGTGATCGTGTATGAGGCTTGGTGGCTTCTGGCTCCTCCTGACTATGCCACGAAACAAGCTCCGTCTATATAAGTGGTGTTTCGTGGCAATAAATTGAAGGACTCGTTTACCTCTAATTTTCTGACTACATCATAATATTATATAGGGTCCCTTAAACTATAATGAAGTGTGCGTAATATATTAATCATTATTACTCACCCATACAATTATTTAGAATCTGTACTCACCTACAATGAGGCCTGCATGGGTTTGTTTTGGCTGAGTACTATAAATCAGCATTCACTAGTCTTGATCAGCACCCGAAACAAACAGTCCACAGGTGCTGTATAAAAAAAAAAAAAAAAAAATCTTGAAGTGACGAGCCTGGGGATGTGTGGGGAAAAAAAATTACAGGGATCATAAGTTTGGTTGCAAATTACATAGAAGGTTAGCCAATATTTCTCCAAACACACACACACACACTATAACAGGAAACAGAGTATTTATTTCACTGTGCGAGTAGGTAATTTGTTTTGTTGCACTGTTTATAGGGCCGGGGGTATACGTAAAGGGAAGGTGTGATAGGAAATGGTTAGTCACTTATAGTGCTTTGGGTTGAACTGCCACACTCTCTCTCTCTCTCTCTCTCTCTCTCTCTCTCTCTCTCTCTCTCTCTCTCTCTCTCTCTCTATTTTTTTTTTTTTTTCATACAGTATGCAGGTTTGGTCATTCGTATTTGGGTTTGATGACTTGGAATACGACTCTCTCTCTCTCTCTTTCTCTCTCTCTCTCTCTCTCTCTCACACACGTAAACCCGCCCTAATCGAGACGAATCTTCACCCTCTCTCTCTCTCTCTCTCTCTCTCTCTGCTTTCATTGTCTTTCCACGATCATTTTTTGTTCTTTTTCCTAATACCCTCTACCTCTCTCTTCCTCCTCCCTTTCTCCTCGTCTCTCTTAATTCCTTCTCTCTTTTCATCCCTTCCTTCCTTCTTTGTTATTGCCTTCGCTCTGTTCTGTTTCTTCCTTCTTTTTTTTTCCTATTTCTCTTCCTACCTCTCAATCTCTCGCTTTTGAATACCTACACTCTTCTTTCCTCTTCTTTTTCTCTTCCCCTCCTATCTCTCTCTCTTTTCATTCGTGTATTTCCATCTCTTCTGTCTTCCCAGCTATCTATCTATCTATCTTCTGTCTCCTTCCTCCCTCCTTCTCTTCTCTCTTCCCATTTCCTCCTCCTTATCTATCTTCTGTCTTTCCCCTCCCCTCTCTTTCTCTCTTATATTGACCTATCTTCTTTCCTTTAAAATTCCCCACTCCCTCACCTTTCCTTCCTCCATCCCCACTCCCTCACCCCTCCTTCATCTCCCTACACCTCCATGACCCCTCCTTCCCTATCTTTCCTTCCCTACCCTTCCTTCTCCCCTTCACACTCACTCCCTACTTCCTCCACTCTCACAATCTCACATCCCTCATCCATCCTTCCCTACCCTTTCTTCACCCCACCCCTCTTCCCTTTCCCTCACAAACCCCTACCTTTCCCTCACCCCCCCCCCCTTCCTTTCACTCACACCCCTCCTCCCTTTCCCTCACACCACCCCACCTTCCTCTCATCCCCTCACAACCCTCCTCCCTTTCCTTCACACACCACCCTCCTTCCTTTCCCTCACACCACCTCACACACCCCTCCACCCTTTCCCTCACACACCACCCCACCTTCCTCTCCAACCCTCACACTGCCTCCTTCCCAGCGTTGGAGTGTGTAATTGGTGCTGGGTGACTTTTTTCACACTGGACATGACATTCCAATATCGGTCCCTGGATGGTTGGTCACTAGTCTCCCTCTCCTCCCATCCCATCCCCTTCCCTCCCATCCCTCCCCTGCCCATCCTCTCCTCCCTTCTGTCATCTCTCCTTCCTTCCCCTCTCCTCCCTTCTGTCATCTCTCCTCCCATCTCTATATCTCTCCTTCCTTCCCCTCCCCTCGCATTCTATCCCATCTCCTCCCCTCCCCTTTCCCTCACTTTCCTCCCATCCTATCCCCTACCCATTCTCTCCTCCCTTCTGTTATCTCTCCTCCCATCTCTATATCTCTCCTTCCTTCCCCTCCCCTTCCCTCTCCTCTCCTCCAATCCCTTCCCATCCTCTCCCCTCTCCACTATTCCCATCCCCTCTCCTCCAATCCCCTCCCCTTCCCTCCCATCCCATCCCCTTCCCTCCCATCCCATCCCCCCCCCTTCTCCTCCCTTCTGTCATCTCTCCTCCCATCTCTATATCTCTCCTTCCTTCCCCTCCCCTCCCATCTCCTCCAATCCCATCCTCTCCCCTCCCTTCTGTCATCTCTTCTCCCACCTCTATATCTCTCCTTCCTTCCCCTCCCCTCCTTTACTCATCCTCTCCTATCTACAGTATAATTATCTTTCCCTCCTTCTCTCATCCTCCTTCCTCCCCTTCCTTCTGCATCATCTTCCTTCCTTCCCTTCCTTTCCTATAACTCTCCTCTCATCCCTTCCCTACCCATCCTCTCCTGTCACCCTCCTTCCTTTCCTCCTATACCTCTCTCCTTCATCGATTCATATCCTCCCTCTCCTTATCTACTCTCCTCTTTCCTTTACATCTCTCTCTTCCCCTCCCCCTTTGTCGTCTTTATTCATTCCTCCCCTATCTATATCTTTCCCTCCTCTTCCTTCCTTCCTCTCCTATCTGTATTTTTCTCTCTTCTCATTCCCCTTCCTTCCTATCTATATCTTTTCCTCCCCTCCTATCTACTGTCATCTTCCTTCCTCCATTCCCTTCCAATATCTTTTCCCCTCTCTCCTCCTAGCTACTGTCATTTTCCTTACTCCTCCATTTCCTTCCTTTCCTATCTCTCTCTCCTTCATCCCCTCCTTTTTTCTGTCACCTTGCTGCCTTCCTCCATTCCCTCCTTTATCTTCTATTCTTTCCTTGGTTCCTGTCTCCATTCCCTTTCTTTCTTATATCTCTCCCTCTGTAATCCCTCCTTCTCCTAACCTTCCATTCCTTCCTATCTCTCTCCTCCTCCTCCTATCCTTATCTTCCTTCCTTTCTCCATTCCCTTCCTTTCTTGCACCTCTCTCCTTCATTTCTTTCATCATCTTGCTTCCTTCCTCCATTCCCTTCCTTTCTTATATCTCTCCCTCCTTCTCCTTCTATCCTTTCCTTCCTTCATCCCTCTCTCCATTTCCTTCCTTTCTTATTATTATCTCCCCCTCCTCCTCTCCTGTCATCTCTCTCTCCTTCAGGATATTCCCATATCATATTTATTTACCCTAACAAAAACACACGTTATGGAGTAGTATAGTACTGGTAAATCTGGAGCAACTGATCCATCCAAACTATTGCAAGCAGCAGGCTACCATTATTTTTGCCAGCAATCTAGTCCTGTTTCCCGATATACATACTTTGGAGGAATGAAGGCACTCCAATGTATCAAAAGTGTATTATTATTATTCCCTAAATTAACACTACCTCACATCAGAAACTTATCAGGTGTCACAAGACGCCTCGAAAAAGGTAAATACTTTATTAGTGTCCACATCAAATTTTACTTAATACAGTATATAAAACCACTAGAGACGTGAAGATGGTCCCACTCTAGTGTTCGTACCTGGCTTCACTTATCTTTGTAATCATAGCACACACATCATTCATTACCTTAAGTGGGGTAGTACAGTACAGTGTGGGTTTATCCGGAGCAATTGATACCTCGAAACTATTCCAACCAACAGGCCGCCATTATTCTTGTTAATCTGGTCCTGTGTCCTGGCATATTTTGGAGGAATCAAGACACTCTAATGTGTACCATAAGTGGAAGGCCCCCTTTACATATATATTTAAATTTCTTCATAGACATCACAGTTCAAATATAAACAGGATTTCTAATCATCACTTTCATTTGTTTAATAGTTATTGCATATATTCATGTCTCAAAGAAAAACAAAAGTGAATTAGACAGTTCCTCATTCTTCACTTACCATTACCTTCCTAATATATTGTCTAAACTTCACTTACAAAAAACTACCAGAGTTAATTTCATTTTTATGTTAATAATTTGGATAGGATAGTTAGTCAACTCCTTGTACAATGCATATCATATCTTGATTAACATCCATGAAGTTGTGGAAAGAATACTTGAAGCAGCACTGTGTATCTTCATTTGTGTGTAAAACCTTGTGCTCTAGTATTTTGAATTTACTAAAAATATTGATAGTACTTTAGTGTGAATAACAAGTGAAAAATAGTGCATACTAACTTCGGTGTCAAGAAATTATTTCACGTGAGATGAGCTGCGAAGAACATTTCAGCTTTCAAAATGTTGGTTCTCCAAGTAATGAGTTGTATAATTGAATGTTAATCAAAGTTTATAAATTTTCCCAAAGGTTATTATTTTTCTCAAGTAACAGATAGCCTCAAATAATCTTAATCCAGCCTAAGCATTCATTCCTTACAAACAAAAGGAATGTTACACTTCTCCAGTTACTGAATATACTCATAACAGCGTTCCCAAACCATATCCACTAAATTTTAAGATACCATAACTGAACATACAGTACAATATTGAAATAATCCACATAATATTCAAATCACACCAGTTACTATTATACTATAACTATACCGTAATGGTGATTATATTGCATACCAATTAATGAAAAATTCTTTTCACAACAAAATTCACCAATTACCATAACAAAGATGATTTTAACATACACAATACACAAATAATTACAGCACCACATTTTGTTACACCGAAACCATAAATAATTAGAGATACTGTACCATGTTTGAGATCCAACACATTAAAAATATTTCAATCCTATAAAAAAAATAACAAAGCTACTGTTACATTAACTACTACAGTACTGCTACCTACAGAGTATTAATTATAATACTACTTATGGCAATATTAGCCATATTTATAATAATACCAAATACAATGTTACAGTATTAATACTACTGTATACAGTACAGTACTGTACTCTACTCACACTTCAGAATATGACAGCAAATCAGTGTCTTGGATGGAAACAGAATATGTATAAGAATGAGTGAATATCTAATAGAAATATCAAATGCTTTGATCATTCCAAAAACAGGCTTTAAACTATAAATTCTGGATAATACTGTACATACTGTGTACTATATTAAAATCAGTTGAAGACTGTGGCACTGCAACACGAAAGTATAAAATTATTTTTAAGTAGTTAGTACATGGCTTGAATATTTTTTACTTCAACTATATGCAAACTTTAAACTTTATAAAATTTGATAAATCTATAATACAACAATAACAAGTCCATAATGGATGGCCTTATTGTGAAACATTCTATTGATAATAATGAAAAATAATGAAAACAAAACAAGATAGTGTAAATAAAATTGCAAAACAAAACTAAACTCATTACAGGCTTGTGAACTATTCTTCTTGAAAATTTAAGATGAATCACATACAAATGTTCTAATTATTCACTTAAATAAAGCTGTTATTCATTAGTATTGGTCCTTCAAAGTAGAGAATAAGCTTAATCTTCTATTCATTGGTATTCTGGGCAATCTCTTTGGCACAAGGAATATATATGGAATAACATATTAAACTAGTGAGCCATTACATTCACTATTATATGAATTAAGGGTAATAATGATACCTAGCCAAACAAGCTGGGTGGGTGAATACAGGTTTTAACAGATGGGGGGAGATCCGCAACATCACTTTATGTGAGAATGACACCAGAGCAAATATCTCCCCCTCTAAAAAAAAGGATGAGAAGGTTTAAGCTCTCCCCAAATTTCCAGTTGCACAGGCTACCTACTCTCGTTAGCTCATGTGTTAGGTAATTATGATTGATATGGTATAGTGGCTCCATAGACTATTATATACAACTCAACTTGCATAAGGTGAACTGGCACATCAACCCATATACTTATACAGTATTATTATTCTAAATCTACTCTCGCAGGGATAACACAAGGTCACCTAACTTGGGATGCCCAAGGAAAGTTTAAGTCAAGGTAAAGCTGGATCATAATTATGTTGTGTTTATTAATCTAACTTTTCTAAATCAACGTGTAAGTAAACAAGTTAGTAACATGACTAGAGAAGCAGTGTCTGATGTATGTTAATTGTTACTATCATTATAGCATATGTTAAGCGTCACATTTTACTGTAGGCTACTGCATACAACATATAATAATTATTATTTGTGGATCATTAACAGACTCAATACAATAAATATATACATCTTTATATATTCATTTTTCTATTTGGTATAAATATATGAACAATTTCCTGTATAAGAATAGTTTCTGTAACTAGCATTCAATGAGCCACTTGCATGGCAGGATTAAGTACGAGGGAACTATCAAGACCCTGTTTCCTTTAGTCCTCAAGGGTTAAGGTCGGGAGGCTCCAGGCTCAAAAATTGGAAAATTCTTCAATGGAGTTTAGATAGTTGTAAGAGAATGCCTAATGAAATGAACCTACCCTCCCATTCACTCCCAATTTCAACTCCACAAAGTTACAAATGTACTACAACTACTTTTACATTAGATATTATAATTATTGTCCCAGGCTATGTTAGAATGTTAGAATGCTATGACAGACATTACAATAAACTAGTAGGTTATCATTACTGGTTATCAAGTACATGGCCTGTATTCCTGAATGCAACATAAAGGCAGGTTACTGATTCTTGCAAACAGTGCCACAAAACAGCACCTACTCTGAAGGATTATTTTTCAGGGCACACTTTGAATTGAAAGAATAAGTAACGTACAATTGACCAACAGTATTCATGCCCGAATTCGTATGGTATTATTGTTCTCCCGGGGCAGAATTGCCTCTTGCCCCACAGACCCCCGGTACGCTCTGGTCACAGTGAAAAAAAAAATTAAAATAAAGGAGGGGCTGGCCCTATATGCCTGGGCCACTGAAGCAAATCCCAGGGAGATGGGACCAGAGCTTACTGGACCATGGAGTCTGGGGGTCACCGACCGCCAGGGAGATTGAGGGGGAAGGACTTTGATCCCACAGCCAGTGCTGTGGGCCCAAGTCTACGTTACCACAAGAGCTACAAGCGGGGCCGCACCTTCCATGAGACCAGTCCTGAAGGGACCATAAAAGGGGAGGGAGTTTAGACTGCTGCATGCAAAGGGATAATGCACCCCCATGTGCTAGCGGTCTACACAGCAGTGAAAAAAAAAAAATCTGGTTGCAGTACACCTCACATGTGGGCAGATCTCATCAAATCCATTAGAAAGTGACCAGATAGTGAACAATAGTACTGGTATTCTTTCTCCCTGTCATTACTCAAACTTTCCTTATTTCCTCTCTTCTCTGTTCTCTCCCCTGCCTGTTCTTAATCCATTTTCAACTCACACCCTATATTCATACTTCTCAAAAATCCTGTAATCAATCCTACTTTACTTAGCCTTTTCCCTGGCCTGTTCCCTGGCCTGTTCCCTCTCCTTCACATCAATATCTCCAAGCCCTATCGCAGCATTGTAACCCTGCATCAGTGCCAGGATGGACTTCAACACAGCTACGGGCAGCAAGACATAGACAAGGCACCTCCACAGACCCAGGCCACCAATGACTTGTGGGCCCTCACTGAAGTACATCAAGTAGAGTGAGGCATAGAACAGCTCATTACCAGCGCACATGCAGAAAAGAACGGGTCTGGAGCTGTAGTAGATACGCAACAGTAGGTTGTGGTTGGCTTCCTTGCCCTTATGGCTATCTTGGCCAGACATAATGGTCCTGTGGGAGGGAGGAAGATGTGCTGCTGTAGGGGATTGACTCGTATAAAGATTGCTAAGCTTAGGAAAGTATCTATATCAATTATGAAGCACGGTAATACCCCGCTGTACGTTATTTATTCATTCCAACAGGTGTACTAACCAGTACATTATTTATGTTTTTATTGTACTTTTAATTGTTATTTTCTCATATCATTTATTCTTAATTTTTGTGTATTGTATTTTATTTATTTTAAATACAGGCAAATGTATTTTCCTTATTTTGATTAAGGAAGTCTGATAAAGTGGTGTACACTGAACAAAATTTTAAACTAGAAAGGTAGCATAATGGCAGATTTAGCGTTGGTTGAAATGACGTATATTCTTATGAAAAACATATTTGGGTTATGCTGTATTGGCTGATTCACACTAAATTATCACGGCAATGTTCATCTGCCACAGCTCCATTGTTTTCGGCTATTTACACTACACCTAGACATGAAGTTTCAGAGACTTGGATTAAAGATACAGGTATTTGCATTACTTGTACTTCTATTATATGAAGGTGAGGAGTTGAACTCTAAAATAGGAATGGTTATGGACATATAAAGCCTTGAAAAAAAAAGGGAATCTGAAGGTGGGTAATGGACCCATTACAAAGAGTTAAAATATGATGAAGTTAATTTTTTCAGTATTTCAGAAAGTACACAGGCCCAATAGCAACTTCCATCCTACTATGTGGTACTGATGGCTAAATTTTGAATGTGCTTATTTCTAGACTACAGATTGGTTAGTTTGTCTCAATGGTTTCAAGTACTACACATCAACATACAAAGTGCAGTGGGTGAGTACTTACGTGTGGAGGTGAAGCCAGTGGCAGGCAATGTCGATGGTGGATGAGAGCTGGAAGAGGAACATGTAGCTTGGGTAGAAGTGGCCCAGGGTCACCAGCAGACACATTGTCCCACACCGGTCAGTCAACATGTCCAGCATAGCCCCAAACTTGGTTCCTGTGGTGGTGATGGGGGGGTCAGTGGTGTGACAGGGGGGGGGAGGTAATTAGTGGTGTGACGGGGGGGTTAGTTGGTGGTGTGACGGGGGGGTTAGTTGGTGGTGTGACGGGGGGGTTAGTTGGTGGTGTGACGGGGGGGTTAGTTGGTGGTGTGACGGGGGGGTTAGTTGGTGGTGTGACGGGGGGGTTAGTTGGTGGTGTGACGGGGGGGTTAGTTGGTGGTGTGACGGGGGGGTTAGTTGGTGGTGTGACGGGGGGGTTAGTTGGTGGTGTGACGGGGGGGTTAGTTGGTGGTGTGACGGGGGGTTTAGTTGGTGGTGTGACGGGGGGGTTAGTTGGTGGTGTGGGGATTGGCATGGGAGTTTTGTTATGGAAGGTTTAGTGGTGTACGATAAGAAATCAGAGGCGTGGGGCTTAGGGTAAAAGAGTGATGTGGGAGGTGGTGTTGGGATGTGATGTACTGTACAGGGAGATGGAGGTGTACAACAAGAAGTGAGGGGGTAATAAATATAAGTGTTAGAGGCAGAGGGGTAATAGAACAGTGATGTATGTATTATGTAATTTGTTAAGAAGCTATGAGAGAGGTAAGGCAGTGAGATATGAGCTGATATATGAGGAGACGAGTCATACTGAGGGCTGCTGCATTGAGATTAATTATAGGGGAGGAAGTAGTGACTTGGAAAACTGACTAAAACAGTAAGAGAGAGAGAGAGAGAGAGAGAGACATAGACAAAGAACAAGAGAGAGAGAGAGAGATAGAGAACAAGAGAGAGAGCAAGAGAGAGAGAGAATGAAGCCTGTCAAGTACATGAGTGACAGCCTACAACATCAATCTTCAATCCTCCCCCTGAATATTTGTCCCCTCATCATTATTTTCTCTCCTTCTCCTTTTCCATAACCTCTTTTCATGCATGCACTCTCATCCATGAAGATATATACTGCATCAAACCAAGGGAAGGCAAGTAGTAAACTACTGAATAAATAAGGGAAAAAGGAAGTAAACATGTTAGAAAAAGAATAGGGAGGCAGTCTGCCCTGTTTCTGATTAGGTTAGGCTAGGTTACAGCAGGTACATGTCCAGTTTGGCCCATTTATTTCAAAAGATAAAAATTGGGAATAACGTAGTGTTCCATAATTGGTTTATTTTTTTTTTCATCTCTGTGGCAAATATTAAGGGGGTAATACACTTCTAGTACAGTCATGGTCAAAAGTCCTGCAACGGACCAATGAAAGTGAACCCTCAAACTGAATCTTAAGAACTAATATTAGATTAGATACCAATAGCTGTGGTTTCAGTAAATTTTGAGGCCATTTCATTCCAAGGTGTTGCAGGACTATTTACCATGACTGTACAATAGAGCGCCTTGATTCCTCCAAAGTATGCCAAGAAACAGGACCAGAGGAACAAAAAATATGGTGAACTACTGCTTGGATTAGTTTGGAGGAATCAGTTGCTCCAAGTTTACCAACAATGTACGGTACGGTACTACCTTCCTGGTACCATAACATCATCACTACTCCTACTCACCTTGGTTAAGGAGTCTGGCGGCATGACCATCAAATGCATCCAGGAAACCAGAAAGTATGTACGAAAACGCAGCGAGATTGGGATTGGTGGGCATGTAGTAGAAAGATAGGAGAGCCAGGATGATACGGCCATAACCTGAAAGGGGAAATACATGACCATAAACTGTCATATTCAAGAACATTGGTGGCGTTGACGATGCCGTGGTACCGATACAATGGCTCTGTACCATGTCTATGGAGTCATTGTACCGTTACCACTCCATCGTATGCACCATACATGTTCTTGACTACGGCCCTAACTTGTACGAGGGATACAAAGTATAGGTACTGCTGTAACCTATTTCACAGGCTACTGATAATCTGCTGGTAAACTGGAGGTCAATAATTCTGCCCTGATCCAAGACATGACATTAGGTTCTACCATCCTTGCATCCCACTCCTCTCAAAACACCGTTGTTCGAATTTCATACTGTGCATCGGGTCAGGACAGAACTATTTATCCTTAATGTACAATGATACCTATACCAACTATAACTCTACTGCACCGAACATTACCTTATAGATAACATACATGCTCATCTGGTGGATTATTCACCTGGTAGAGCCACATACTGGTCAGAAACAAACAAGCAGCACAGTTGGATAAAATAACATTACATCAAAGCAGACTTATCAAATAACACACGTTAAAATTTGATGACTGTTAGGTGTGTGACTGACACTCCAACATAGTGATCCATAAGTAATATAAAAATTACACAGCTAATTCTCAAATAATTAAAATTGTCATTATAACAACAGAAAATATAATATAGCCAGTTAATTCTTAAATGGTTTAGACTGCAGGTAAAGATAAGGGAGAAATCATATAAGGTCAAAATGCACTGCTGCACTGGGAAATTACTTCATAAAGCAATCACAGCCACCAACCAAAATATGAAGGAATTTGAACTGGAAAGGAAACTTCCTTTTCTGTGGCTCTCCTTAACTATTACCAAAATATAAGGTAAATTTTTACAAGTTACCACAACAGGATTTCAAATAGTAAAATTTTTGAAATCCCGTTGTGACAACTTGTAAAAATATTCCAAATGTGATTATGACAAGTAATGTTAGAAAATATGGTAAATATTGCGATTATCTGCGTCCTCGATTTCACACTTTCTGGGAACCGAAATCGCCAGTTTCTTTTCCCTTTTTATTTTGTAGACTGTTTTCTTTTGTGGAAATACATAAAAAGAATTAATATTATTTGTATGTATTTACTTTGAAACGGGAGTGCGGCTTCCCCAGCGGGTCCCGATTTCCCGCCTCTGCGTGCAGTGTTGCCAGATACAGGGATACTTCCAAGTTTTAGGCTAAATTAAATTTGTCCACACTTGGGAAATCGTATGAAGAATGTACAATAAGTAGCCCAATTGG
Source organism: Petrolisthes cinctipes (assembly GCA_033782935.1). Classification (NCBI taxonomy): domain Eukaryota; kingdom Metazoa; phylum Arthropoda; class Malacostraca; order Decapoda; family Porcellanidae; genus Petrolisthes; species Petrolisthes cinctipes. The sequence continues at coordinate 21,193 of JAWQEG010005333.1, forward strand.
GTGGGAAACTCAATAATATTAAATTGGGATAATTAATTTTTTGATCACCAGACGAAATAACCTGACCTGACCTAACCTAACCTAGACTTGGGCTACCTTCGGGACCTAACCTAATGTCCTTCGGGACTTTTAGCTTTAGAAATAAATTAGATTCTGTGGATAGTAGCTAAAAGTATCCCGATTGGGTGGGTCAGGCGTAATATACACAACTGCATTTCGTTATTTCGCCAACGAGATCTGGTAACACTGTCAGCCCGACCTCAGCAGTTCGTCCCTCCGTTACAGAAATGTTGTATCTTAAAATTGAAATATCTATCAAAGAATACATTTCCACAAGATAATTCCACTGAGTATTGATAAAGGAAACCAAACTCTACCTAACCCAACCTATCCTAACCAGTAGTTCGCCGGCGCAGATAATCACAATATTAGCTGAAAATATAATACAAATGTAATTAAATATTGTTTACCTACCAATTTAATATAATGGACAATAATCATCATGCCCGTAAATTACCTAACTTTTTATTAACCTGTAGATAACCTAACAATTCAATACCATTGTCATGAAAACAATTCTATGTGACAACCATTAATTAAATTAAATACCGGTAATACGCTAAGTTAGTTTGCCCAGGTTAGGTCCCGGTAGTCTGCTGTGGTCTAGGTTAAGTTAGGTCAGGTCAGACTAATTTCCAAATTATAAGATGAAAAGTGTCTTGGAATAGTCCAAAATTAGTGGGTAATGATACTAAAATATACAATATAGCGAACTCAGTACTTCTGTAAATTTACCAATAATACACTTAAGTTACAGCATCACACAAAAATAATAATAAAATAAAGGTAAATATTGAATGAATTACCGTTATTGCGTACGGTTTTTCTACCTTCATTACCCACTTATATAGACCATTCTAAGACTATTTTCTTCTATGGCATTTTCTCTGCAAATGCCCCATTTCCAAGATAGGGCATACGCAAATGGGGCATTTTTAAATTAGCCTGACCTTACCTGACCTGACCTAACCTAACCTAGACCGCATCAGACTATCGGGACCTAACCTGGGCAAACTACCGGAACCTAACCAGGGCAAACTACCGGGAAATAATCGTGATAAAGTACAATAAATGACTGGGGCAAAATACTGGGACCCAACCGGATCTGGCAACACTGCTGCAAAACGGTAATTCTTTCAATAAATACCAAAATAAATAATACACCAAACTTAAGCTACAAATCACAAACAGTATCGATCCCTCCTTCCCTTCCTCAATTATTTTAAAAGATAAAAAAAAAGGGGGGCCATTAATATATTACGACACCTTACCAATCAGGTTAGGAACAAAGAGGAATATATTCTCAGCCATCTTGATTCAATTTATTCCTCTTAATATGTTTCTCTGACGTCACAAGATTAAAAAAGACAGGTGCGTGAAATCAAACGTCTTTCCTTCTCCTTCTTCGGCGCACACTGACTGAGTTGCTGCTGTCGTTGTTGTTTATTTATCTGTTTTATTTCAACAAGTGTGAGAATCTATTATAAATAAGGTGGATTTACTGTTACAGAATAATTATCATATACTTGTTGTCAGTGTACTTGATAAGATAATGTATGTATATAATTTGGAGTACAAGGTTGAAATAAAGAAATATATTACTTAAAAATATGAGTTTGAGACGAGACTGAGTGTTGCCAGGTGCATGGAAATTTCTCTGTTTTAGGACATTTTGAAGTCCACATCGGGAAATCAAATAAAGATTGTTTAGGAGTAAACAGATAAATTTCTACCAGACGAAATACTAAAAAGACCATCAATGTTCAAGAGTAAACAGGGAATTATTGAGGCAAAAAGGGAAATTCTAAAGGTAAAGAAGTTAGAGATATTTCTTCACCTGGCAACACTGAGTGACATGTAAACAAAGATGATTTTGTCTTGATAGTGTAGACGCATTATTACGAGAAATAATACAGTGGTGTTTATTTTACGGTAGTGAGTTTTTAGTGACTCATACTGCTGTTATCACGAAGGAGACTAATTGCTCCTCACTGACCTATTAAATAATTAGATAAATAACAATAATAATGATGTTGAGACGAAATACAGTGGCGTCTATTCTACAGTAGTGTATTGTTATAAAGTGGCTTGTGCTGCTGCTGCTATAACGAAGGAGATAAATTGCTCCTCATTGGTCCATAAAATAACCGCACAGGATTAATAATAGTAATAATGTTAAGACGAAACCCTACCAAGATTGAGCTCAAGCTGGACGACCTGTTGGAGCTGAGCACGAAGCTTAAAGGCGACCCCGAGGGAAGGAGGAGTGGAGAAAAGGGCAGTGAAGCGACGCCCAGCCTGGAGACACACAAGACTAGGAAGGAGATAATAGAGGAGAGGATCGGCTTCAACCCCAGACCCAGGAGACCAAATTAAGTCAGCGCTAACTAATAGGTACGGTAACTCCAGACCCAGGTGACCCTATTAATTAAGTCAGCGCTAACTAATAGGTACGGCAACTCCAGACCTAGGAGACCAAATTAATTAAGTCAGCACTAATAGGTACAGCAACCCCAGACCCAGGAGACCAAATTAATTAAGTCAGCGCTAACTAGTTGATAGGTATGGCAACCCCAGACCCAGGAGACCAAATAAATTAAATCGGCGCTAATACATACGGTAATTCCAGACCCAGGAGACCAAGGGCCGTATGCAAGAACAATCATGGTGTATACGATGGTGTGGTACCGGTACGATGGCTCTGTTGTTTGTCTATGGAGCCATCGTACCGGTACCATGCCATTGTATATACCGTGCATTTTCTTCCATACCGCCCCAAATTAAGTCCTAATAAGTATGGTCGAGAAAAAAAAGTATTGCAACTCTCCTATGGCTAGTTATAATTAATTTCAATGTAAGGGGGGTTCCAATACTTTTTTTGCCAACTGTATGGTAGTGGCAGTTTTTTTTTTTTTTTTTTTTTTTTTTTTTTTTTTTTTTTGAATGATAGTCTTTCTTTCTCTTTGTGGTTTCTGGTGGGGTTGTTGATGTGATGATGTGGTTTTGGCGGATAGATTTATGGCCTGACGCTCTTCTTGATTCCAATCCTAATGTTCGGAAAGAATAAGGCTGCAACCAGTAGTCAGTATTTTCACTACCCATGCATCTTCACTATTACTCAGATCAGATGTCTGTTTGGGTGGGATCTTCACTACACACACATCACATTTTTACTATTGCTGACAGGGTAAGTGAATGTGAAGGGATTGTCCACCTGGGAAATAAACCCCAGGACATTTATTTTCAAAACCAAGAGTACTAACCACTGTGCCACGGAACACCCTTATTCATACAGGACTAACTTAAATCACTTCAGTGTACTTCCTCCGAGGTAAAAATGGAGAAAACTTGCAGATTAGGATAGTGTTTGTTAAGTATTTTTTATTTTAGGATGCATTACCACATATTATATAATTATCCTGTTGTTCATAAACTAGTTGTGATAGCTATAGGATAATATTAAATTTACTGTTATTATCCTTCCTCTCCAGAGACCACCAACCCAGTCCGTGATCATGCTACCAACAGACACAAAATCAAGTCTTGCCTACCAGATCCTCCTCTATCTCAGCGGCTGGTTTCTGGCTGCGTTTGTGCTGATCGAGGTGGCAGTTTTAGTGTACAAGTGCTCTGTGCTTCCATACCCTGTGGGCAACATTGCTGCAGAATCCCTCCTGCTCATTTTCCTGGGTGTGGTGGAGTGGGTTAGGGTGGGAAGTGGGAAGCGAGGCAACCTGACCGGCCGCACACTTCCCCTGCTCATCTCCCTTGCCTTTTCAGCACCATGCATTCTGGCCTTCCTATACCTTCTCCTATGGCAAACCTATGTGCTGAGGCTGGAGGTGGTTCTTGTGGGGTTTGGGCTAGCACTGGAGGCCATAGCCATCCTCTTGGGTGGCCTGACTGTGGTGGCTGTAGGGAAATCAACCACTTATTAATTATAAAAACTAGAGATAATATTATTTTAGGCAAAGAAAATGGCCAGTTTTCATGCACAATAAACACTCTTTTGGCATTAGTAAAATCATATTCTATAAGACAATATAAGCTATACTTTTGTTCATCAGTTCAAATTAGATAGCATTTAGTCTTTGTATGTCAGTAGTGCTTACCTCTGGAAAGAAAATTTTTGAGAGGTACTTGAGTCAGAAAAAAATGAAAATATTAACAAGTGTAGTCACTAAGGATTTGAAATTATTAATGGTTGTTTCCACTTTCTTTGATGACCAAACACCTTGCTATTGGAAAAAATATAAGCAAGGATGAAACACTAAAAATACAAACACATTAAAGCTCAAAATATTTCAAGGGTTGTATGTACCGTAATACAGTACAGTATATAGAAATTAATGACAAGATATAAACATGAAATATTTGAAAAATCTACATAACATTTTACATTTACTTTGATTATGCATTTGACTTTGAACTATTTCCTTGTACTGTAATGTAATTTTTGTATTATGTGCCAACAAGTTATTTTCAGACCACCAACTGAAATGTTTTCTGTGCACAATTCTGGACTGTATTTGAATGCTGGAGAGCCTGTTTAAAGCCAACTTAGTATGAATATGTACAGAAAGAGTTTTTGTTTCTCTGAATAGTGTAGACTCTCTCCGTGTTCTTGTGGCTTCATTAAGTGGCATTCCTGTTTTTATTAGTTGCATTTGTAAGTTGAGATGTACTATACATGTAAGGTGTTTTGTGTGTGACTGCTTGGAACTTGATGCTTGTAAGATGTTCATTATAGCCATAATGTTTTGTTTCGTGGCATACAACATGTAGGTGTGTGTGATGACATCAGTGAAGATGATGGTTCAATAAGGGCTTATTATATATTCAAATAAACAAGTGATACAATTATTAGTTCAATTCATAATTGTCCTAAACTAATATCAATTTTTGTTCAGGCATTTTATTGATCCTGTCTTTCACAATTACCACACATAGTTACCTCTGACAGAAAGTTATGTTTTAGATTTGGTTTGTTCATCTGTCTTTTGTTATTGTGGTTAACGGGTTTATGAAAGAAATTATACGTGGATTGTGATGAAATTTTTACAATAGATGGGACTCGTGACTGTCAACATATATTGTTTTTATGGAGAGATCTGGATCTTAAATATTTTTTGTTCTTGGCATATATATGTAATGAGGATGAAAAATGTGTGCCAATGTTTATAGAATTTCATTTATATATTCTATGGCAGAGGTAATGAGGATGAAAAATGTGTGCCTTTGTTCTTGGTGCCCGTAGACTTTCATATGAGCGCCTGGTGAAGGTAATTTGGAATCTCTGAATGCATTGTTGTTTATTCAGTAGTATGAACAAGTACAATATAAAATTATTTCTGTTCATCCTTTTGAATAAACTGTTTTCTGTTATTTTATAGTGCAGGATGGAACACTTTATCAAGAATATAATCAAGATGAACTACTGTATATAATTTTATACTGTTCTTAAATTTGTGACACTTTCTATACTATATTCATGTATAGCAGCTTAAGTACAGTATCTGTGAAGGGAAACCTGATGAGTGTGAAGATGAACAAAACAATTACTTTTATCTTGAGTGGAGTGTTCAGACACTCCATCCCTCTCATCAAATTTGTTCAAGGAAAAGGAGGTACAATCTACAGTTACCTTTTTAAACTACTGTACTGTACAGATATACTTTATGGTATAGCCATGCACCATTGTACTATGATAATGAAGTGTGCAATAAGTACTAAACTTTTCCATGTTCCTTTTTATGTATAATTGTAACCAAAAATCCTATTGCTTCTCTAATCTGATGGTGAACTTTGAAAATTATGGAGCTGTGAGTAGAGGGAAATACCTTCATGAGTACACAAATTTCATTGTTGTTGTTGATGTTGTTCTCTCAGGGCAGAATGGCCTCCTGCCCCCACAGACCCCCGGTACGCTCTGGTCGCAGTGAAAAAAACAATTTAGAATAAAGGAGGGGCTGGCCCTAAATGCCTGAGCTACCGAAGCAAATCCCAGGGACCAGAGCTTACTGGACCAGGGAGTCTGGGGGCCTCCGACCACCAGGGAGATTGTGGGGGGAAGGTCTTTGATCCCACAGCCAGTGCTGTGGGCCCAAGTCCACGTTACCACAAGAGCTACAAGTGGGGCCGCACCTTCCATGAGACCAGTCCTGAAGGGACCATAAAGGGTAGGGAGTTTACACTGCTGCATGCAAAGGGATAATGCACCCCTGTGTGCTGGCGGTCTACACAGCAGTGGAAAAAAAAGAGCCTCTGGTTGCAGTACACCTCACATGGATTAAAAATCCATGTACAGTAGGTAGATCTTGTCAAATCCACTAGAGAGTGACCAGATCTTACGACAATCTTTATTCTAGCCCTGTGGGGGATGGCTAATATTCACAGAGGATAAAGTCAGCCCCCCTGGGCAGCGAATCTCCTTGTTCATAGTAAAGCATAATTATTAATTACTCTGCATCCCTGAATTGGACAGATGTGATGGCTTATAGTGGTGAGGGTTCAGTCATCCTCACCTGAATCCATTACACTCATCCCAATCCCTTATCCACCCACTGATAGATTGTACAGTAATTCCTTGTTTTCCAATGTTGGTATGGGTGTGTATTGCACTGTTTGTAATGAATATGTGTCCAGTAAACCTTTTAAGTACAGTCACAAGCACTAATAAGTATTCAGGTGTGCTTCAAATACCTAGAGACAGTAAATAAATGCACAATAAGATCTCCATTGGAATTAATTCGTTGGTGAATTGGACTGTTCAAAGCTTCAACCAAAGCTGTATAGTTATTAGTGCTTGTGACTACATTGCACATCCATATGCTGTAATCCCTTGTATTCCACTGTTATTATGGGTGTATAATTGCACTGTTTGTAATGAATCTGTGTACATTAAGGGACCCTGTGTTGTAGTCAGAAAATTGGCGATAAACGATTCCTTCAAATATTGCCACGAAACGCCAACTATATCAAAGGAGCTTGTTTCGTGGCATAGTCAGGAGAAATCAGAAGCCTTCAATTCTCATACACAATCACAGGGCCCTTTAAACCCTCTTTGTACAATACACACCCATAAACTAAACCCAGTGGGAAATGAGGGCTGACTGTACAGAGATTTATTGAAAATGGGATAATACTGTATACACCCATAACCACAGTGGAAAATTGGGGATTACTGTAAAAAAAAAAAAAAAAAAAAAAAGTGACTAAGTGATAAGACTGATCTTAGTGACTAATGACTGACTGACTGCAGTGATGGATCAACTGAATGACTAAATTATTGACTGGAATGACTGATTAGCTGTTGACTGTCTGAAAGTAAACAATGAAAGAATGACTGAAATTCCTGATGATGTGACTGACTGACTAATTAACCGGAACAGCTGATCAACGTGCTGAAGTGACTGACCAACTGAATGACTGACAAGACTAAATAAGTGACTGACAGTACAAAATGATGCATTACTCCTTCCCTGCCAGAAATGACTAATCAGCCGAGTGGGGTGAGTGAAGGAATGACTGGGATGAGGGAGGAGGGACGATAACAGAGGGGTCGATGAGTGGGTGGCAGGAAGAGGGTCATTACTGCTAGTTGTTGGATTGTGTGTGTGTGTGTGTGTGTGTGTTGGCAACTGATGTGTGTGTGTGTTTTTTATAGTGTTGTTGATTTCGATTGTTGTGATAGTGGTGATGATAATGAGGGATAAGTAACAGAAAGTATGAAGGAAGAAATTGGTTTATTGAGGAGAAACGAGTCACTGGGGAGGGAGGGACAGAGAGAGGGAGAGAGATTGATTGATTGAGGATGAAAGGAGACCGCCCTAACCCTGGAAGACCCTGTAGAACGAGGGAGGATGTAATAGAGAGGTGGGACAGCAAGCACGAGAGGAATAATATGCTTGATGAAAGTTACACCAGGAAATTAAATGAACTGCTGGTACATAGGTAGTAACAGTGTTGATAAATATGGAGCAACTGATTCCCCAAAGTATTGCAAGCAACAACAGGCCACCATAATTTTTATTAATCTGGTCCTGTTTCCTGGCATACTTTGAAGGATTCCTGGTGCTTTAATGTACAGCCACAATCATATATCCTGCAACACTTTCCTTCCATCGTGCAACAAATAAATCACTACCATATCTAAATATAATCCTACAACAACACCTTATGTCAACTCAACCCCCTCATTTATTATTATTATTATGAGGCAGCAAAATCATACATGTGTTGTTTTTTATTACTTGCAAGATATTTACTACCATGGAAGGAAAATGTTGCTGCATATTTTGATTGTGCCTGTACCAATAGCATATTATTCCCTTAATAAAATAGAATGAAAATTTGAGGGCAGTGGTTATGTACAGTCACGAGCACTAACAAGTAAACAGCTTTGGTTGAATCTTTGAACACTCCAAATCACCAAGGAAGATCTTATTGTGCATTTATTTACTGTGCATTTACTTATTAGTGCTCGTGGCTGTACCGTTTCTCAAGATGGTATAACTGGAAAAGTGAGAGTGACTCCATAAATATTTTCATGTTCAATTAAAACATTTCATATGCCCCCAAAAACAAGGAGGTCTAACAGAGATGAAAAGGGATGAACTCTAACGAAATATTAACCATTGAGAAGGATGTGAAGCGACAGGTGACTATGGACACACACATACACACACACGGTAAGCAGGAGAGAGAGAGAGAGAGAGAGAGAGGTTAGTTCATCCTTGGCTCTGGCTCGTGGCACATCTCAGTGGTTGGGACAGGGGGCCGAGATATACCAGTAAACCATTGTTGATATTACACACTCAAACGTATTCACTGCTTCATTATACACTCAGTCGCTCATTGAAAAATATCCAACAAATATTTTCCCTCACTTCTGTTATTCATGGCGTTATTCATTACCTTGGTCTGCGTTGAATGACACGGGTGGTTAAACATGTTAGCGTATTATCGAGAGCTAGCCTTCTGCATAATTATATTTGTAGAGACGTAATAGTACTTCATTGACCACCGATACATTGATTTACAGTACTAAAAACTAGACGATGTTCTTTGTAATAAAAACCACAAGCCTTTAGAATAATAAAAATAATAATAATAATAAAACAAAATAAATAAATAAATAAAGAACAAATAATAATAATAATAAATGCAGTACTAAAGCCTTCGAGTAATATATATTTAACATGTTCATTCAGCAAGAACTGCAGTAAATAATTTGGAAGGACCTCAACACCACCCAACCCACCAAGCATGAACACCAACAACAACAACAACAAGATGGACGTAACACACCTTCAACTCATCTTCATGGGTGTTATATTTACGGTGACTAGTGCTGTTGGTCTGGCACCTGTGTTCCTTCGCAGACCACTCTCAAGGCTGCTGGTGTCACGGGCTGCCACCAGGAGTCGCATGCTGTCTTGTGCCCTGTGTTTTGGTGCCGGGGTCTTCCTGTTTGTCTGCTTCATGGGCTTACTACCGGCCGCTGACAGCAAGTTCCACCACTTCCTTGAGGTAGGGTAGGGTAGGATACTGAAGGTGTAGTATATAGTTTAAGAAGTAGACATCTTTGAAACCGCTTATTTATTGGTTTGCGACATGAGGCATGCAACACGTTCGAAACATATCCTACACCTGTCTACATATATACAGAATATTAAGCAAACAAAACGACATGGTAGAGGGAAAAAAATGTTGATGTTAGCATTATCAATATCGGTTGACACATTTTTGGCGCTAATCATGAATTAACTTTCTTGCACTTCAATGATGTAGTCATCATTATACATGCATAATATACATTAAAACTATATGCTTGTAGATCTCATTATTATTACAATGGAAACTATCTATCACCAAGCCAAGGGGTATTATTTATTTGGCACGGTGGAAAGCAATAGATCGTGGGTAGGTGGGCTGAGTGGTTTGTGTGCATCGTAAACTGAAGTTCGGGACTTGGGAGATCAAACCCTCTCATGTGAAGGGCTGAGAAAAAATATTTTTCCACTTCTAATTTCAGGCACTAACAATAAGGCCACCGAATGTCGTAAGACACCCTGGCTAGTACCAAAACAACGACAGTATTTGGGATTTACACTCGCATCCATCTCTCTCTCTCTCTCTCTCTCTCTCTCTGTGGCAGGGTGACAGTCTGAAGTGGTGACGTGTGTGGTTTGGTAGGAGTTGATCTGGGCCTTGGTAACGGGCTCCATAAAGCAACCATATGTCCAATATCGGATCATTAAAAGAAAAGAACTTCATAACCTAAGCAACGACCCGAGAATTTGCCACTTCATTATTTTGTAAATACAGTCCTCTCTCTCTATCTCTCTCTCTCTCTCTCTCTCTCTCTCTCTCTCTCTCTCTCTCTCTCTCTGAGTGCTCTGGCGAACCTCTTCAGGGACCCTTCCTTTGAGGGCAGGAAATTGGCAATAGAGTTACATAAAGAAAGAGGCAGACGGAGGTGTACCAGTCAACCTCTACTTAGGCTACACTCACACCAACTGTACAGTCATCTTATATACAGTCAGGACAGAGACAGTTTAAAACCTTTACTCCTTTATTGTTTTTTTTCTGATTATTATTGTTATTATTATTATAGGTACGAGAGTGAATGGAACATTTAGGACTGGGGCAGAAGTAGGACTAACTTGGATGGTGAATACTCAGTTCCCAGACTACTAGTCCTAGGAATATATTTGATTAACAGGAATGTATCTGATCAGGTGCTCCTCTCCCCTTACACAACAGTATTCACCACTCGTGAGTCAACTCAACCAAGCCTGTATGAGAGAGAGAGAGAGAGAGAGAGAGAGAGAGAGAGAGAGAGAGAGAGAGAGAGAGAGAGAGAGAGAGAGAGAGAACGGAACAATACGAACAATACGAAACTATTGCGATAATATGTCCTCCATTGAATTAATTACAAGTTACATCACTGTGTGTTTTAATGATCTAGCGTTACATCAGAAAATTACGTCACATTTTGACCACCTTCTATAGGACCCTAGCATCCCCCTTTTGGGCCTCGGTACTGGAGTGAAGCCTGGGGACCCTTCCAATGCACCAATATTATGCTTGCCTAAATTATTGGATAGATCTTCCCGCCCCCTATTAACGCAGTCTCAGGTCTTGCACGGCACAGTTCTAAAACTATTCAAGAATTAAATTAAAGTTCTAAGATATCAAATGTAAATCTTATACAGTATCTCATAACCATATTTTGTGTATGAACTTAAAATTCTGTTTGTTATTTATTTTTTCGCAGATTTAAAATATATAAATAAATATATAATAACAGTCTATCAAGGTCCCCCCCAAGACTGCCAGGCCTCAGTAATGGAGTAGGGCCTATCCTTCCCCTCCCTCCTCCTCCATGCTTGACTGAGCCCTGACTACCTATATATAATTCTATCCTTACTGGTTAATGTTACAGGAGTTGAGTCACACAGACGAGAGGTGGGAGAAGTTTGCTGAGTTCCCCTGGGGTTTCTTCGTGGTTACCTGTGGCTTCCTTATTATCTTCACCGTTGATAAGCTGGTAAGGATGTCATTCTCTTTTTGTGTCCTTAAGGGGGAAATTTTGTTGTGTTGGTAACTCTGGAGCAACTGATTCCTCCAAACTATACCAAGCAACAGAGCACCATTAATTTTGCTTTTCTGGTCCTGTTTCCTAGCATACTTTACAGGAATCAAGGCACTCCAATGTACCAAAAAAGAAATAACACCTTAAGAGGAATAACCTAATATAATATGGGGAATCAAAAGGCTACTGATTCCTCCAAACAGAACCCTTCCATTTGAATTTATACAGGGAATGTGTTTTATAGGTGAGTTTGGAGGCCTACATTGACTCCAAATTGACCACAAAAAGTTACTTCCCTTAATTAATTTGTCACTCACTTTCCTACTTATATATTTACCTTTTCGTGGTTACATGTGGTTTGTTTATTTTATACACCGTTGATAAGCTGGTGAGGATGTGATCGTTTCTCTAGCTCTTAGTCCAATAATTGTTACTCTGGTTTACCTATCTATCTATCTATCTATCTATCTCTCTATCTCTCTATCTCTCTATCTCTCTCGCTCTTAGTCCATTAAATGTTACTCTTATTTACCTGTTGTTATTTGTCTCTGTCATCGCTCTCACTTTCTATTTCTGTTTCTTGTTCTCAATTTGTATCTCTGTTTCTTTTTCTCACTTTCCTTCTCTGTTTCTTGCTCTTATTTCCATCTTTGACACTCACTCTCACTTTCCTTCTGTCACTTGCTCTCGCTTTCCTTCTCTGTCACTTGCTCTTATTTCCTTCCAAGTCACTCGTTCTCACTTTCTCTTTCTGTAACTTACACTCACTTTACCTCACTCTTACACTCACTTTCCCTCACTCCAACACGCTCACACTTATCTTTAAGATAAACATGGATTCGTTATAATTATAGGAAACGTCAGTAGATTTATAGAACTTGTTTAGTTTTCATTAGGCATTGTGATGTTTTAGTAACGGGATCGCCATTGTAGTGAATATACCATTCAATTAATCACTCAGTCAGTCAGTCAACAAACCAATCAATCAAGCAACTAACCAACCAACTAATACACAAACCAGCCAACCAACCAGTCAACCAACCAACCAACTAACCAATCAACCATTCCTTCAGGTACACGCAGCAGACGACGCCAGAAGACGAAGTACCAACCAAACTCTATCTACAACCACAACACCAACAACAACAACTACAACTACTACTACTACCACCATCAACCCAGGCCACATCCAACTCACCCATCCCAAACACCAACATCACGATTCAAGCCACAATGAAGGTAGTGTGTGTGTGTGTGTGTGTGTGTGTGTGTGTGTGTAAAGGGAAGATTCTAGCTCTTGTTGGTGAATTGGAAGGTCTTTGATTCCTCCAAACTATGCCAGGAAACAGACGACCCTAATGTTACTTTCATTAGTTTCGTGGCATATGTAGTTTGGAGGAATCAGAGCCCACCAATTTACTCTCCAAAGAATCTATCTCCCTTTAATCCAAAATCATGCCCAATAATTTTGTTCGAGTTGCCTATAGAGATACTTTGCGTTTCAAGGAGAATAAGTCGTAGTTGTAGTAGTAAAGGGGAAAGATAGATGGTTGGAGGTAGTGTGTTCCAGAGTTGACCAGTTGTGTGTGTATATGAAAGAATGAAAGTACCTGTTTATTAACTCTTACATTACGCTGGAAAATCAAAATGAATAAATAAATAAATAAGGGTCGATCGAATTTGACTCTGGCAGGATTTAAATGAACTTCCAATAGTTAGAACCACAATTATTGGGTTAATATTAAGTATGATATTGATTTTTTACCCATTATAGCAATAAATCATTGCAAAAAGGATAATGAGATATATATGTCTGAAAATATCATTACCCATCCTAGCAATACATACCACTATTAAAATCCTATACCCTTCCCTGCCCCTCCCCTCCTCTCCTCTCCTCCTGCAGATGGCGGAGGAGGAGGCAAGGGCGTGCCATCTTCGGTCATGTTCCTGGTGGCCCTGGGTACACATTCGGTGTTTGAGGGCGTGGCGGTGGGACTACAGACCAAGGCAGACAAAGTACTCGAGTTTGCTGTAGCCGTCCTGGTGCACGAGTGGGTCATGGCCTTCACCTTCGGCCTAGAGGTGGTTTGTTTATTAATTTTTCAACGGGGCAGTATAGCGTTGGTGGTATATCTTGAGTAAATTATTCTTTGAAAGTTCCAAACTGTTTCTCAATTATTCAACTGGGCAATACAGTGTTGATGGTAAATTTGGAGCAAATTATTTCGATAAACTTATTTCTCCAAACTGTTTATCGATTATTTAACGAGGCAGTACTGTGTTGGTGGTAAATCTAGAGCCACTTATTCCTCCAAACTGTCTATCAATTAAGTGTTCGTATTAATTACTTTTGTTGTTATCTTTATCTTTTAACATCCATTCCTTGCATTCATTCATATATAGACTCAAGTTTCAAGAAACGTTATGTGAGGCGATACAACCTTTGCCGCCGACTGTAAAGTACTCAACTTATCTATTGGAAAGTTTCTCAGCAAACAAACATAGGGAAGCTGTCAAACACTTACACGAGTCACCCTAATGTGGATTATTATTATTGTCCTCGACTGTACATTTTTAAAACATTATGTCTTTATTATGATATAAACGTAATTTCAAACTTCATTCATATTTACCCTCGTCTTCAAATTTTACTGTGTGTTTACTTTCGTTCTCAAACTTGTATTGTTATTCATTTTGGTCTGGGAATGAGCCCTCTTTGACATTTTATTTACTTCCTTCAATGAGACAACACCTCTTCTGTGAGTGGCGGGTTTGTAGCTACAGTGTGTTAGTAAGTTATAGTATAGTTCCCATTGAGAAGCCCATTTCTATGAGAGTTGGCGTCATAGAAAATAGTCTTATAGTTAAAAGGCAAACGCGTTTAATAATATTACTACTACTACTAAAAGGTCGAGCAGAAAAGTAGGCTACAACACACACCAAATTTTTGAAGAGAATGAATGGGTAAGCGACAAGGTAGAATTAAATCATTATGACGATCCCATCTAATGTAAAGATGATAATAATGATGATGAATATATATATGGCTGCTACTACTACTACTACTACTACTACTACTACTATTGAATACCATTGCCACCCACCTGAGTTCTTATAACGAGACCTTCCTCTTTTCCTTAGGTGAGCAGCAACGAGGTACTGAGTAGATGTAAGAAGGTGACATACATCCTCATCTTCACCTCCACCATCCCACTGGGCATCGCCGTCGGGGTTGGTCTTCAGAACGCACCCTCGGCCCACAGAGAGATCGTGTCGGCTGTGTTAGAAGCCTTTGCCACCGGTAAGTCACACTGCATGGCTGTAAAATGAGGATCTGTGATTATGGCGAAATGGAGACTACTTATTTCTTCTACTTGTGCTATTAAGTAAGGGGAGATTCTCTTGTTGGTAAATTGGAAGGTCTCTGAGTTTTCCAATCTATGCCAGAAAACAGACGCTCTCACTTGTGCTGATTAGGGTCTGTTTCGTGGCCTAGTTAGGAGGAATCAGTAGCCTCCCAATTTACCATCAAAAGAATCTCCCTCAAACGTAATATATGATGAAGGATTCTAAAATATATACGAACTTGACAGAATTGTTGAGGAAAAAACACGTGGTCGTTTAAGGCTCCTCCTCTTACGGTGTTGTTCCTTAATTAACCACGTGGAAACCTGGCTATTTTTGGTAATATTTTCAGTCTCTTCCTTCCTTCCTTCGTTGCAGGCATCTTCATTCATATCATCTTTATCGAGGTGTTGGCCAAGGAGTTCCCAGCCCACCATAACCACAACCACAACCACTACAACCACCACGACTACTCCAACAACCTCAACCATCTCGACCCCCAACAAGAGCTCTGCTACCACCACCACAACCACAACAATACTACTACAACTACTCCCTGGAACCAACAGAGGGCCACCTACCACCATCAAACCTACCACCAAGAGGACCACCAATACCACAACCACGACTACCAATACCATACCAGTAACTGCATACACGACGATAACCCCCATCTCCACAACCACAACCCCCTCCACGACGATCAACTACAAAACGACCCCCACAACCAACACCAACTCGAACTACAACAACAACACCAACTACAAAACTATCCCCACAACCATCAACTACAACAACAGCAGCAACAACAAAACGACACCCACAACCAATTACAACAATACCACCTTAACCAGCACCAACACAACACCTACCCCCTCCAAGAGAACTGCAACCACCACAACAACACCACACACCAAGATACCAGTCCCAACCACAACAACCACGACAACAGGACCTCAGAAACTTGTCTTATACTGGAGAAGATAGCGAGTATATGTTGTGGAGTAAGCATCATGATTGTCCTCAACCTGTTCTTACACACTCATCACTGACACACTGTGTATTATTTAATTAAGGGGCCCTGTGATTGTGTATGAGACCTGGTGGTGGCTTCTGATTCCTACCGACTATGCCACGAAACAAACTCCTTCAATGTAGGTGTGTGTGTTTCGTGACGATGTTTGAAGGACTCACTAACCACAAATTTTCTGACTACACATCACGGGAGTCCTTCAGGGGATAATCTCTTGTTGGTGAATTGGAAGGTTTCTTGATTCCTCCAAACTGGGTCACGAAACAGACAGATTCCCTATTTGTATACAATTTTTAGGGCGTCTGTTTTCTGGCATAATTTGGAGGAATCCGTAGCCTTCCAATTCACCAACAAGAAAATCTCCCCTAAATTAAACTTCTGATGACATGGTTGTGTAATGAGTGATAGATATTCTTAGTTAATTAATAATATAACCGTAATTGAAGGACATAAAAGAGATACATACTTTTTGTTGGTGCATTGGAGGGGTTACTGAATCCTCCAAACCATGCCACGAAACACTTTCCTATTAGTACCATTTGAGGGCGTCTACTTCTTGGCATTAGTTTGGAGGAATCAGTAGCCTTCCAATTCACCAACCAATAAGAGAATTAGATTACTCCACAATTGAATTTTAGGGGAGAATATTTTTTTTTTTTTTTTTTTTAGTTAATCGGAGGCTACTGATTTCCTCCAAACCGTGGGTCGACTCCACAGTGGTTGGTAGTGGTTTGTAAGCACGCAAACGAAAGAATCTTATCCGTGTTAATGACTTATGGGTGAATTATTTAATGAATTTGGTGAATATACTATGCAGTGATTATCATTATCTAACTGTTAGATAGATTTTGTGAATACGGACACTCAGCTTTTGGAAAATAATGAAACCCTTACAAGTGTGGTTGGTTGGGAAGCTAACAAACAAATACGACTGTGGAATTGACCCCGTGTGGCAAAACAGATCATCCCCCATTAGTACGATTGTAGTGATATGTTTTCTGAAATAGTGTGGAGGAATCAGTAGCCTTCCAATTCACCAACAAGAGAATTAGATTACACCGCAATTGAATTTTAGGGGAGAATAATTTTTTTTTTTTTTTTTTTTTTTTTTTTTGCAAATCGGAGAGCTACTGATTTCCTCCAAACCGTGTGACGAAACAGATTATCCCTATTAGTAACATTGTAGTGAGATTTTTCCTGGGATAGTGTGGAGGAATCAGTAACCTTCTAATGTACCCAAACCAAACGAGTGAGGTTCTCCCATTTAATCTATTCCTATTATTTTGTTTACTTGGATATAAGAACAACGGTGCAACTGATAAACAAACTCTTAATTAATAAAGATATACACTTGATTAAACCTTTCAATTATACAGAGAATCGGTGCATTTTTTTTTTTTTTTTTTTTTTTTTGACAGGATAAACTAAACACACTACAGTATTCATTGCCTGTACACTCGTGATACATAATTTTTGACCAGGCAATATTACACCAAGTCATGGCCACACGCAGGTCATACATTTAATTCATATATTAAGGTATAGATGCATAAAATTTTCCATATATATTGGCCATTAAAGTATTCACTAATATATTTTTATTTATGATATGAAATTCAGGTCTGGTTGAAAGAGAACGTGGAACTCGTCGACCTCCTGGTCAGAAATTATGTATCACGAGTGTACAGTCACGAGCACTAATAAGTATACAGCTGTGGTTGAAGCTTTGAACAGTCCCAATTCACCATCGAACTAAATCCAATGGAAATATTATTATGCATTTATTTACTGCCTCTAGGTATTTGAAGCACATCTGGAAAATAATTAGTGCTCGTGACTGTAAATCTGACCACATATATTCAAGTAAGTACAGTACTGTTGCCTTCACTAGTAACAAGTACAGTGTCCTGTCTGGTGGGTTTGGTGAGATGTGGCACCACTGTGTTTGTGTACCCGTGGTAATATCAGTTAATGAATGGACACAACTCACCCCTACTATAGTATCCACCATAAGGACGCTATGTAAACAAACACAGTGGTGCCACATTTCACCACCAAACCCACCACCGGAGTATGCTCGTTACTAATGAAGCCAACTACACAGTCACAGTCAAATATCCACCAGCATCTTCCTTCCATGGTAGTAAATATCTTGGTAATAAAGAACAACACATGTATGATTTTGCAGCATCTCATAACAATAATAATAATTGAGGGGGTTGAGTTGACATAAGGTGTTGTTGTATGATTATATTTTGATATGATACTGATTTATTTGTTGCACGATGGAAGGAAAGTGTTGGTGGTTTACATAAGGTGTTGTTGTATGATTATATTTTGATATTATACTGATTTATTTGTTGCACGATGGAAGGAAAGAATTGCATGATATAATTATGATTGTAGTTCTACATCATTCATGGTTTGGTGATTTGGATGTGTTTTGATTCCTATTTTGGTTATATTAATTTTATTCCAGGTTTTTCTTCATCAACAAAAGAATAATGACATTGTTTGGGTCATGTGAGAGAGTGAGAGGTGGGGGAGGAGGTGGTGAAGGAAAGAAGAAAGGGAGAGAGAGAGAGAGAGAGGGAGAGAGAAACCTCACACAATGAAGGCTGCTGCTTGGCCTTGCTCTTGCTCTCTCTCTCTCTCTCTCTCTCTCTCTCTCTCTCTCTCTCTCTCATATGCACACTTGCCTACCTCTCTCACTCATTCTCTCTCAAATTACCTCTCTCCACCTTTACACACACACACACACACTACCT
>JAWQEG010005333.1:42500-49280 GCA_033782935.1 Petrolisthes cinctipes
GATGATTAATTATTATTGTCCACGACTGTACACACACACACACACACACACACACACACACACATCTTCTAATTTACTCAAGCAGTTATATAAATACTTTTCTCTCTCTCTCTCACACACACACACACACACACACACACACACACACACACATGACACAAGAGGGAGATAGAGGAAAAAGGAGAGACGGAGAAGGAAGGAAGGAGGAGAGGGAAAAAAAACTAAGAAACGAAGGAAGGGAGGAGAAGGAGTGGAGAAAGGGGAGGAGAGAAGCGAGGGAAGGAGAGAAGAGAGGGGAGGAGAGAAGAGAGGGGAGGTGAGAAGAGAGGGAAGGAGAGAAGAGAGGGGAAGAGAGGGAAAGAGAAAAGAGAGGGGAGGAGAGAAGAGAGGGAAAGAGAGAAGAGAGGGGAGGAGAGAAGAGAGGGGAGGAGAGAAGAGAAGAGATGGGAGGAGAGAAGAGAGGGGAGGAGAGAACAGAGGGGAGGAGAGAAGAGAGGGAAGGAGGGAAGGAGAGAAGAGAGGGGAGGAGAGAAGAGAGGGAAGGAGAGAAGAGAGGGAAGGAGAGAAGAGAGGGGAGGAGAGAAGAGAGGGAAGGAGAGAAGAGAGGGAAGGAGAGAAGAGAGGGGAGGAGAGAAGAGAGGGAAGGGGAGGAGAGAAGAGAGGGAAGGAGAGAAGAGAAGAGAGGGGAGGAGAGAAGAGAGGGGAGGAGAGAAGAGAGGGAAAGAGAGAAGAGAGGGAAGGAGAGTAGAGAGGGGAAGAGAGGGAAAGAGAGAAGAGAGGGAAAGAGAGAAGAGAGGGAAAGAGAGAAGAGAGGGGAGGAAAGAAGAGAGGGAATGACGGAGAGGGGAGAAAAAAGTAAGAGGAGGAGAGAAGAGGAAGGAAGCCTTTTGTTAATTTGTCTCTTCCTTCCGTTCATCAAACAACCTTTCCCTACTCACACACACACACACACACACACACACACACACACACACACAAGCAGTACACACACAGACACACACACATGACAACACAAACACACACACACACGACATCACAGAAACAGTACGTACACACACACACACACGCACATATGACAACACAGAATCAATACGTACACACACACACATACACGACAACACAGAAACAATGCACACACACATACATATGACAACACACACACACACATGACAACACATAAACAGTACACACAAACACACACACACACACGACAACACAGCAAGCAGTACACACACACACACACAAACACACACACACGACAACACAGCACACACACACACACACACACACACACACACACACACACCAATATCCGCCCCTTATTATCCCCCATCACACTTCCTCTTTTGTTTATTATCTCTTTTTTCCTCTTCCTGCCTTTAATTATCTTCCTCTATGCATGTGTGTCGGTTTTTACTATTTATTTGTGTATCTACCTGTCTGTCTACCTGTCTTGTCTGTGTGTGTGTGTGTGTCTGTCCGTTTGTGTGTGTGTGTGTGTGTGTCTGTCTGTCTGTCTGTCTGTGTGTGTGTCTCTTTGTCTGTCTGTCTGTGTGTGTGTGTCTATCTGTCTGTCTGTGTGTGTGTGTGTCTATCTGTCTGTCTGTGTGTGTGTGTCTCTGTCTGTCTGTCTGTCTCTTTGTCTGTCTGTCTATATATATATATATGTGTGTGTGTATGTATGTTTGCACTACCTCTTGATCTATGTTTGTTATTAATTAAAGAAAGAGTTATTATTACTTCTCAGTATATCTCCCATACCAAACTTTTGTAACTCTTTTCTCTCACGTGTAAAGACAGTATGAAACTAATTCTCTCCCTCTCCCTCCCTCTCCCCCTCTCCCCCCCCCCACGCCTACCTATCTATCTATCTGTAAAACACTATACAATACAAACCAACCTTTCACCTCTTTCATTCTTGCATCCACCTGCGTATATCTTCTCAACTCATAGAAGGACAGTACAGTGTTGGTGAATCTGGAGCAAATGATTCCTCCACAAACTATTTCAGGCAATAGGCTACCATTATTTTTGTTCATCTGGTCCTGTTTCGTGGCATACTAGGGAGGAATCAAGGCACTCTAATGTATGTATGTATGTATGTATCAAAAGTATACTACCGCCACTTAATTCTCTTCTCTACGCCTTTCATTATAATCCAACAACAATTGACAGCAAGCAATACACACACACACACACGACAACACAGTACACACACACACACATGACAAACAGCAAGCAGTACACACACACACGGATGACAACACACACACACATACACATGACAACACAGCAACCAATGCACACATACATGAAAACATAGAAAGCAGTACACACACATACTCACACACACACTCACTCTCTCACTCACACTCTCTCACTCTCTCTCTCTCTCTCTCTCTCTCTCTCTCTCACACACACACACACGACTATACAGCAACGAGTACAAAGAAGAGGAAGACAACAGCCCATCTTTGCTACACCCCGCCCGGCCCGTCGTTGCATCGTGCCTGTAAAGCATATAATTGGAGAAGGTGATTAACTTTCTAATACCGTCACAGATAGCGTCACCCTGTGTTTGTATTGATAGGGGAGAGGTTGAGGGGAAATTACACTATAGACTACAGCTATTGAGGGTTAGAGAGAGAGGAGGTGGGGGGAGAGAGAGAGAGGGGTTGGGGAAAAAGAGAGAGAGAGGAGGTGGGGGGAAAGAGAGAGAGAGAGAGAGAGAGAGAGAGAGAGAGAGAGAGAGAGAGAGAGAGAGAGAGAGGAGAGAGAGAGAGGAGGTGGGGGGAAAGAAAGAGAGAGTGGGGGAGGGGAAGGAGAGAGAGAGAGAGAGAGAGAGAGAGAGAGAGAGAGAGAGAGAGAGAGAGAGATACATTAACACACACAGCCATAGACACAGACAGAAAGACACAGACAAAAAGAAGCAGACAGAGAGACATACATTGATTTAAGGATGAAAGAAGACTGCCCTAAACCTGAATAAAAGATCCTGTAGAAAGAAAAAGGTGAAGGTGTATAATGAGAGATGGGACGACAACAACAACAAGAAGCAAACACGAAGGAAAGGGAATGGCTGAGAAATTAGAGATAAAAACTGCTTTATAACTGTGGTGTGATTTGTTGGATGATAAAAGAGCACTTCTATACATCTATCTACTCTTCTCTCGTCGTGGGCACTGCATGGAGACCCTTTTGGACCAAGCATAGACCAAATTTAGACCGAACTTTAGATTGAGTTTAATCCTAGTTTACACCAAATATTTACTCATCAAGTTTAGACCAAGTTTACACCAAATTTACACCAGGTCTAAACCACCAAGTTCCCACCAAGTTTAGACCAAGTTCAGACAAAATTCTTACCAACTTCGTACCAAATAAATTCACTTCTTGTTTACACCAAGTTTAGACCAAAGTTCGAATCCTGTGTATGTATGTGAGGAGGCTGAGAATGTCAATAAGAAGTCCTTCCCACACTCCCTCACATCACTTCACATTACTAAAGCAGTGCATGCAGGCCTTATACAGACGGTAATCTATATTATAGTCTATTGGAGAACCATGAATGTCAAGAGTTCATAGACAGACACACACACATTAGATAGATAGATAGATAGATAGATAGATAGATAGATAGATAGATAGATAGATAGATAGATAGATAGATAGATAGATAGATAGATAGATAGATAGATAGATAGATAGATAGATAGATAGATAGATAGATAGATAGATAGATAGATAGATAGATAGATAGATAGATAGATAGATAGATAGATAGATAGATAGATAGATAGATAGATAGATAGATAGATAGATAGATAGATAGATAGATAGATAGATAGATAGATAGATAGATAGATAGATAGATAGATAGATAGATAGATAGATAGATAGATAGATAGATAGATAGATAGATAGATAGATAGATAGATAGATAGATAGATAGATAGATAGATAGATAGATAGATAGATAGATAGATAGATAGATAGATAGATAGATAGATAGATAGATAGATAGATAGATAGATAGATAGATAGATAGATAGATAGATAGATAGATAGATAGATAGATAGATAGATAGATAGATAGATAGATAGATAGATAGATAGATAGATAGATAGATAGATAGATAGATAGATAGATAGATAGATAGATAGATAGATAGATAGATAGATAGATAGATAGATAGATAGATAGATAGATAGATAGATAGATAGATAGATAGATAGATAGATAGATAGATAGATAGATAGATAGATAGATAGATAGATAGATAGATAGATAGATAGATAGATAGATAGATAGATAGATAGATAGATAGATAGATAGATAGATAGATAGATAGATAGATAGATAGATAGATAGATAGATAGATAGATAGATAGATAGATAGATAGATAGATAGATAGATAGATAGATAGATAGATAGATAGATAGATAGATAGATAGATAGATAGATAGATAGATAGATAGATAGATAGATAGATAGATAGATAGATAGATAGATAGATAGATAGATAGATAGATAGATAGATAGATAGATAGATAGATAGATAGATAGATAGATAGATAGATAGATAGATAGATAGATAGATAGATAGATAGATAGATAGATAGATAGATAGATAGATAGATAGATAGATAGATAGATAGATAGATAGATAGATAGATAGATAGATAGATAGATAGATAGATAGATAGATAGATAGATAGATAGATAGATAGATAGATAGATAGATAGATAGATAGATAGATAGATAGATAGATAGATAGATAGATAGATAGATAGATAGATAGATAGATAGATAGATAGATAGATAGATAGATAGATAGATAGATAGATAGATAGATAGATAGATAGATAGATAGATAGATAGATAGATAGATAGATAGATAGATAGATAGATAGATAGATAGATAGATAGATAGATAGATAGATAGATAGATAGATAGATAGATAGATAGATAGATAGATAGATAGATAGATAGATAGATAGATAGATAGATAGATAGATAGATAGATAGATAGATAGATAGATAGATAGATAGATAGATAGATAGATAGATAGATAGATAGATAGATAGATAGATAGATAGATAGATAGATAGATAGATAGATAGATAGATAGATAGATAGATAGATAGATAGATAGATAGATAGATAGATAGATAGATAGATAGATAGATAGATAGATAGATAGATAGATAGATAGATAGATAGATAGATAGATAGATAGATAGATAGATAGATAGATAGATAGATAGATAGATAGATAGATAGATAGATAGATAGATAGATAGATAGATAGATAGATAGATAGATAGATAGATAGATAGATAGATAGATAGATAGATAGATAGATAGATAGATAGATAGATAGATAGATAGATAGATAGATAGATAGATAGATAGATAGATAGATAGATAGATAGATAGATAGATAGATAGATAGATAGATAGATAGATAGATAGATAGATAGATAGATAGATAGATAGATAGATAGATAGATAGATAGATAGATAGATAGATAGATAGATAGATAGATAGATAGATAGATAGATAGATAGATAGATAGATAGATAGATAGATAGATAGATAGATAGATAGATAGATAGATAGATAGATAGATAGATAGATAGATAGATAGATAGATAGATAGATAGATAGATAGATAGATAGATAGATAGATAGATAGATAGATAGATAGATAGATAGATAGATAGATAGATAGATAGATAGATAGATAGATAGATAGATAGATAGATAGATAGATAGATAGATAGATAGATAGATAGATAGATAGATAGATAGATAGATAGATAGATAGATAGATAGATAGATAGATAGATAGATAGATAGATAGATAGATAGATAGATAGATAGATAGATAGATAGATAGATAGATAGATAGATAGATAGATAGATAGATAGATAGATAGATAGATAGATAGATAGATAGATAGATAGATAGATAGATAGATAGATAGATAGATAGATAGATAGATAGATAGATAGATAGATAGATAGATAGATAGATAGATAGATAGATAGATAGATAGATAGATAGATAGATAGATAGATAGATAGATAGATAGATAGATAGATAGATAGATAGATAGATAGATAGATAGATAGATAGATAGATAGATAGATAGATAGATAGATAGATAGATAGATAGATAGATAGATAGATAGATAGATAGATAGATAGATAGATAGATAGATAGATAGATAGATAGATAGATAGATAGATAGATAGATAGATAGATAGATAGATAGATAGATAGATAGATAGATAGATAGATAGATAGATAGATAGATAGATAGATAGATAGATAGATAGATAGATAGATAGATAGATAGATAGATAGATAGATAGATAGATAGATAGATAGATAGATAGATAGATAGATAGATAGATAGATAGATAGATAGATAGATAGATAGATAGATAGATAGATAGATAGATAGATAGATAGATAGATAGATAGATAGATAGATAGATAGATAGATAGATAGATAGATAGATAGATAGATAGATAGATAGATAGATAGATAGATAGATAGATAGATAGATAGATAGATAGATAGATAGATAGATAGATAGATAGATAGATAGATAGATAGATAGATAGATAGATAGATAGATAGATAGATAGATAGATAGATAGATAGATAGATAGATAGATAGATAGATAGATAGATAGATAGATAGATAGATAGATAGATAGATAGATAGATAGATAGATAGATAGATAGATAGATATATAG
>JAWQEG010005334.1:2500-10000 GCA_033782935.1 Petrolisthes cinctipes
CACCACCACCACCACCACCACCACCACCAACATACCTGAAAACACCATTACCACAAGCTTAAACTAATACCACCACTGAGGCCATCATCAATATTGCTAATAATAACACAATATCAAAATAACTACATAACCCAACCATTAAATACGTCCATCACTTTCACCAGTATCCTCACCACCACCACCACCACCAACAACAGCAAAAACAACAACAAAAACAACAACAATAGCAACGACAGAAAACTTTGCAACATTACTACCACCACCACCATCATCACTACCATCACCACTATCACAATCGCCATCCTAGCGAACCCTCAACTTACACTAAGAAAGTAATTCATCTATTTACAAATCTTGACACCACCCCCTGACGCCCTTCCTCTGACTACCTTCCCTACACGCCGCCACAGAGTCTACTTATAGTTGGCTATGTACACAAATAAAGCCTCGTGTTGCGTCATTATAAACGTGGGAAAACTTTTATATAATCAACTCTACTTTCACTCACCTTTACATAATTGTCTCAACCTATTTCCCTTCACCTGTTTCACTTTCTCTCTCTCTCTATGCCTCACTCCCAAACTTATTCAACCTATTTCCCTTCACCTCTCTCTCTCTCTCTCTCTCTCTCTCTCTCTCTCTCTCTCTCTCTCTCTCTCTCTCTCTCTCTCTCTCTCTCTCTCTCTCTCTCCTGACTTTTTCCCGACTAATTCCTACCTCACTCTTCCTGAATCATCCATGCTTCTGCCGCTGCATCAATTTCTAGTATTTTCCACTTAATTTACTCTTATTCCTTTCTTCTCTTGTCTATAGCATTCTTCTACCTACAGTATTATAATGTATTTTTACTCGCGCATTCATCATTCCTTTTATAATCGTCGTATCATTCCCTTTCTCTCATTTTTTACTCTCTTTTATTCCCTTTTCTGTTCCCTCCAGGCAAACTCGAGCTCCACTACCCCACTCCACTTCACACATTTCTCACATCCACCCATCCCTCCACTACCCCTCTCCACTTCACCCCCTTCTCACATCCACCCAACCCCTCCACTACCCCACTCCACTTCACACACTTCTCACATCCACCCATCCCTCCACTACCCCATTCCACTTCACACACTTCTCACATCCACCCACCCCTCCACTACCCCTCTCCACTTCACACCCTTCTCATACTCCTCTCCCATCCACCAACCCTGAATCCGACCCCCCCAACCAATTAGCACATAGACGAGCTGTTTCCTCCAATCAAAATTCTCCTCAACTTGGCCCATCAGGATTCACCTCAGCTGGGTCTTCAGTTCCAACCCCCTATAGCTTCCAGGACTTTGAGAACTTCTGCTCTTCGGAAAAACACGGGAATTTCATGACCCTAAAATAATTAAAAAACACTCGAGTTGCTTGGAAATTTTTATGAAGGTTGATTATAAATGAAAAGGTAGGAAAATGAAAGGACTGTAAGGATAAACATAAATATTTTTGTGCCACACAGAAATACAATAATGGAGTGCTGTACAGAAAACTGAATTTTCAAAAGAGCTTACGGAGACAACAAATACAAAATATATGTGCAACAGGGTTCGACAAATATGACACGAAAAATATACCAAAATGTGGAGAGAGAAAACGGGACAGTGTGATATAAATGTGAAAATTGAACGTGACTGAAAAACAATTATATATGCATTAAAACGCAAGAGAAAATGGAACGAAAAATATGAGAGAATAAAGGTTTTCCCATACATGTTTTCGTTATAATAAAGTAAACAAATTGTATACAATGCAGAAGTACACGAATGGCAAACAATCCTGAAGGTAAACAGACTACCATAATATGTAATTGGGAAATTTTGTTTTGTCGCAAATTTTGGAGTGTTCAGTAGCCTTCCAAATTACCGACATCAAAATTATCATAGCAAATTTTGGAGTGATCAGTAGTCTTCCAAATTACCAACATCAAATTTATCATAGCAAATTATGGAGTGTTCAGTAGCCTTCCAAAATACCAACATCAAATTTATCATAGCAAATTTTGGAGTGACCATTAGCCTTCCAAAATACCGACATCAAAATTATCATAGCAAATTTTGGAGTGATCAATAGTCTTCCAAATTACCAACATCAAAATTATCAACTCATAAGAATTAAGAAACCAAGAATACCGAAGTAAAATCGTGGATCCGCTTCCAGATCTGAATGGCTACTAAACTTAAATAATTTGTTGCCATTTACGAGGCTCACCTTTGGTATACATTTCGTAACCATACACAGATAACACTTTACGTAATCCTGGCAACAGACAAACAGCCAATAACAAACAAACAAACAAACAAACAAACAAACAAATCAAACCAAGAATAAGTACAGCCACAATCAAATATCCACCAACACTTTCCTTCCATCGTGCAAATAAATCAGTATCATATCAAAATATAATCATACAACAACACCTTATGTCAACTCAACCCCCTCAATTATTATTATGAGGTGCTGCAAAATCATACATGTGTTGTTTTTTATTACCAAGATATTTACTACGATGGAAGGAAAGTGTTGGTGGATATTTGATTGTGGCTGTACATAGCATTCTTAGAGGAGAAAATAAAACGAAATAATATGAAATAGGAGAATGTCAGAGAAATATATTTAGTGGAGAGGTACACAGAGATATTTATTTTCCAGTCGCAAGCAAACCAGCCCTCAGTATTTTCTCAGAGCTGAAGTACCCTCAAAGCAAATGTGGAACGATTAGGCTTCAAGGGAATAGTACAGTGTTGGTAAATCTGGAGCAACTGATTCCTCCAAACTATTCCAAGCAACAGGACACCATTATTTTTGTTAATATGGTCCTGTTTCCTAGCATACTTTGGAGGAATCAAGGCAATCTAATGCACCAAAATGTTGTCGGTGAAGTGGAGGCAACAATTATGTATTATGGCGAGAACATCTTTTTGGTAAACTGGAAGGCAACAGAATCCTCCAATTTATGTCACGAAACAGATTCCCTTCATAGTATTTATCATTGTGTTGACTTGTTTCCTGTGATAGTTTGGAGGAATAATTTTCTCTCCATATTACGAAAAAGAGATTCTCCCCGTAAGACAGTCCAGAATAATTATAATATCTGAGTATCAGTGGCTTGTTTATCTCTGTCTGGCGAGGTTAGGATGAATCAGTTGTCTCCAATTCCATTATAAAAAATATCACCATCCCTGAATTTGTGATTATATAAATTGTATGCTCTGACTTATTATCTACTTAAATCTAACAGTCAGTGATTTACTCCTTCGGTAATTCTATATTGCCTGAATCGTATGCAAAATATTGTATGCTTTCTGCTTCGATCCATTAGAGTTGAGTATATATATATATATCCCAATAGTTAATGACAAACCCCAAAGTGATAATGAAAGTGTCTCTCAAAACAATACCATCCTGTCCACGACCAGATTTACTGAGATTAATATTGCTTAGTGTTCTGATCTACTTTGGAATCCCAGGAATGTCGCTCAGGGTTAATTAATCGGCATTTCTGAGCGATTGATACTGACTGACACGACTAAGATTATTAGAAATATGCTGAATGTTAAGGGGATAATACACTGTTGGTACATTAGAGTGCCTTGATTCCTCCAAAGAATGACAGGAAACAGGATCAGATGAACAAAAATAAGGGTGGCCTGTTTCTTGGAATAGTTTGGAAGAATCAGTTGCTCCAGATTTACCAACACTGTACTACCCCCTTAAGGACCCTGTGATGTAGTGAGAAAATTGGAGGTAAATGAGTCCTTCAAATATTGCCACGAAATACCACTTATATGGAAGGAGCACGTTTCGTGGTATAATTAGGAGTAATCAGAAGCCTCCAATTTTCATACACGAACACAGGGTCCTTAAGCTGATATGAAACACTATGAAACGTAATGTACAGTAAACCTGAACAGTGAATGAATGAATGAATGTGAAAAGATGCCACATGTTGGTTAGATAACATATGTTGGCTCGCCTGGGGATAACATTTTTCTTTAGTGTATCATTTCCCAGACTCAACAATCATAATTCAGACATCTTTACTGTTAGATTGAGATTTCCAAATATTATACGTTCTGAAAGTGAAGTGGTTTTAAGGACCCTGTGATGAGACTTGAAGGCTTCTGATTCCTCCTGCCTATGCCACGAAACAAGCTCCTTCCATTTAGGTGGTGTTTCCTGGCAGTGTTTGAAGGACTCACTCACCTCCAATTTTCTGACTACATCACTGGGTCCCTTAATATCAACCCATGAGATGCACCGGGGGACGGAATAATTCAAGCGATATTATCATGGAAGTTACGGGTCCCGTTTCTCTGACTTGGGGGTAATAAGAGTTGAATATTGCTTGAAATTCAGTAGATAGATATGCAGTTATCCACAGTATATATCATATATTTTCACACTGAAAGTCCTCCCAATACCACATAATCTATATACAATAAAAATTTCGTGCTGGGTGGTTCAGTATGAAAGCATATAAATATTCATTGCACTGGGAGTCGACTCACTCTCACTGAAAACATTCTCGTGAAAGTAATATGTCAGGAAATGCTGTTTGTGTACACGTGTTGCATCTCTTCCCTCGTTACGTGTTTACTTGGCACTACCTATCTTAATTAACCCTCTAATCCACGTGTCTAATAGTCTCTCTGGATTCAAGGGGATTGTATACTATTGGTGCATTGTAGTGCCCCTTGATTCCTCCATAGTATACCAGGAAACAGGACCTGATGAACAGAGATAATGGTGGTCTGTTGCTTGGAATAGTTTGGAAGAATCAATTGCTCTATATTTACCAACACTGTAATACCCCTTTAATTATATCATATGGGGAGAGATGAATGATGAGTGGAAAGAACTGTACTGTACCCTACACAAGTTGGCTTTCTATCGTTTACACAATCACACAGACGAAGGCAAGAGTTTTTATTGTATCCATTTGGCCTTTTTATTCTATTATTCTTGGTGTGTGAAATTTGTTTTTGTGTTTATTTTGTACGTATGGTCCTCACTCTATTGTGTGTGTGTAATTTGTTATCTGTATTGTTTTGTTTATGTATTTTGTTGCCTTTATAGCGTATGATTTTGTTATTGTTATCTATGTGGTGTTTGTATTATGATATCTATATTGTGTGTGTATATCGTTATCTGCACTGTGTGTGTATTATGATATCTATATTTTGTGTTTATTATTGTAAACTGTACTGTGTGTGTATTATAATATCTATATTTTGTGGGTATTATTGTAAACTGTACTGTGTGTGAATTGTTTTATCTATACTGTGTGTGTATTATTACGTGTGTATTACGTTATCTGTAGACTATTGTGTGTGTGTGTGTGTGTGTGTGTGTGTGTGTGTATTATTACGTGTGTATTACGTTATCTGTAGACTATTGTGTGTGTGTGTGTGTGTGTGTGTGTGTGTGTGTGTGTGTGTGTATTAACAAATTGTGAAAGGGGTGACTTGCAGCCTCGAAATGAACACCCCAAAGCCAGAAAGTATTAATGGAAACTACTACACGTGTACAATAACAATGTTCCTTCACGTAATTTTCCCAAGCATTATTACATCCAACAGCTGCTGACTCCCTCCCCTGGCATTATTTCTATACCGGACAATTAATTACGATGATAAATAAACATATATAAGGTGTGTCGTTTTCCTTTTTCTCAGGACATTAATTTTGCACTAGATTAAGTTTTTACCCCAAAAAGGAATCAATCTGACTCAACTTACCTCCACTAGAATTATACAAACATGATTATATTACTTAAGAGGGTGTAATATAATTTTGGTTCATCGGTGTGCCTTGATTCCTGCAAAATATGCCAGGAAACAGAATCAATGAATAAATATAATGGTATCATGTTGCTTGGAATAGGTTGGAGGAATCAGTTGCTTCAGATTTACCACCACCAACATCGTACTACAATATAATTATACCCTCTTAAATCCACATAAACTTGACTAGCATTTCTAAATCTAACCAAAATTTATCTAAGCAAAGTAAACGTCAGCTAACCAACCTTATCTCTCTACCTGACTTGATATATTTTGCCCTAATTAATTTGACATTGTAAGCAAATTTAGGTTAACTAACATTACGTATACTCTCCCCCAACCAAAAAAAATATAGATAAAAAAATGAAATAAGTGAAATATATAAAAAAATAAACATTCTTCCTGTGCCGGCAAGGAGTTGGAAAATATGCTCGTGTGTGTGTGTGTGTGTGTGTGTGTGTGTGTGTGTGTGTGTGTGTGTGTATAAAACGTGCATATGTCTGGGTGGTGTAACAAATTATGCATCGTTATCTACCACCATTACCAACACCAAGACTCACACGACTCCGCCTTTCCTACACACACACACACACACACACACACACACACACACACACACACACACACATACACACACACACACACACACTGACACACATACACACACACACACACACACACACACACACACACACACACACACCACACACACACACACACACACACTGAGGCCAGGCAGGGAGGAGGACGGTCAGCCAAATGGACCTCATCTGAATACCTAACTGGACTTGGTATCCTTACTAGATGGGAGGAAGGGTTGGGTGGGAGAATGAAGAGAGAAGAGAAGATGGGGAAGAGGGGAAGGAGGGAGAGTGAAGAGAGAAGAGAAGATGGGGAAGGAGGAGAAGAGGTGAAGGAGGGAGGGGAAGAGTGGAAGGAGAGAGGGGATGATGGGAAGGAGGGAGGGGAAGAGAGAGTGGAAATGGATAGAGGGAGGGGAAGGGATGAATGGGAAATGAGAGAGTGGAAAGGAATGGAGAGGGGGAGGGGAGAGGGAGAGAAGAAAAGTGGACAAAGAATGGAAGGAGTGAAGAGAGAGAAAAAAGACTGGGATAGAGGAGGGAAGGGAGGGGAAAGGGATGGAGGTAATGAAAAAAGAGAGAAGGATAGAGAGGAGATGATAGACAATAGGGGAAGAGAGAGAGGGGAATGAAATGGAGGAATAGGGAGAGAGGAAGAGAGTTAGAGAGTGTTAGTGTGGAGAGTGAAAGAGAATGAGTTGGACGGGGAGGGAAATGAGGGGAAAAAGAGAAAAAGGAGTGAAGGAGAGTAGAATTATTGATGAAGGAGGAAGGGATGAAGGGAAGGAGGCAAAAAATATGAGAGAGAAACGAAGTGAATGTGGGATAAAATGAGAGGAAGGAAGAGGTAGAAGGATATGAAAAGATTATTGACAAGAAGACGAGAATGGGGAATGGAAAAGAAGGAAGAAATGAAGGAAACGAAGAATTGGACATAGAAGAGAAGTAGGTAGAGAGGGAAGAGAATAATTATGATGCATAGAGAAAATGTAAGAATAAAAGTGATAAAAAAAATAGAGGGAAAGATCGAGAGAGCAAGTAAAAATGGCTAAAGAGAGAGAGAGAGAGAGAGAGAGAGAGAGAGAGAGAGAGAGAGAGAGAGA